>VNJS01018015.1:0-32942 GCA_008042575.1 Drosophila watanabei | reverse complement strand
AAAAATTCAATGAGTGTTCTTGAGTGGCCATCATGCAGCCCTGACCTAAATCCTATTGAACATTTATGGAACGATGTTAAAAAAGTAGTTTCAGCTCAAAAAATCACAAATTTTGACATGCTTTATGAAAAAGTAAAGGAAGCATGGTACGCAATACCTGTTGAAAGATGCCAAAATCTAATAAAATCAATGGCTCGTCGTTGTGGTGATGTATTAAAACAAAAAGGGTTCCCCACGAAATATTAAGAATACAACAACATTAAAATATTTTTTAAGAATTTTTTCTTTGAGTTCCTGAAGAGTTATTCGTGGTGGTCGCTCATCTTTCTAATTAGTTGGCACAGCCAAACTTGCGGTACGAAACCATTTTTTTATTTTTTTTAATTTAATGATATGACATTGTGTCTCAAATGGATTTTTCTTTTAGTTAATATGTTAATGTATAAATAAAAAAATATTCCGAGCCCCAATCTTTAAGAACTACAATAAAAAATTACGAAATACGAAGCTTGCATCCATCTTTCTAATTAGTTGTCAACGGCTGTATTTGTTTTCTCTTAATTTTGATTAGATTTCATTTTGGAGTTGATCCTTTTTGCTCTCTCTCTTACTCTCTCTCTGAAAGTTGAATCCAAAAGCAATTCAAATAATTTCATTAGGGTGGCACACGATTTCCAAATATAAATTCAAGAAATTACCATTTTTTTTGGTAGGAAAAAATATATTTAAAATACATTTTTTTTGTTAGGGTGCCATACTATATTTTCAATTTAAGAATAAACTTGTTATTCTTATTTATCTCTTAAATAAAAAAACACCTATTTTTTTATTACACATTTTAATATAAAATATAAAAAATAAAACAACCGAAAATTCTCGGACATTGTGCACGCATTATATTAAAAATTTTGGATCTGTGACTATTTTTTTTTATTATAAAATACTACACACAAAAATACTAGTAGTTCCATCCATCTCTCTCGCTCTCTCTCTCTCTCTCTCTGCTCTTTGTCATGCCACACATACAGATTTGAGATTTATTTTCTAAAATTCAAAAAAAGAACAAGAAAAACTGCATCTGCGTGTTAATTACTTACTTTTAATTCAGTGTTTAGTGTGTTTTGTGTTTAGAAAACTATTAAATGGTTCCTCTCGCGTTTGTTTGTTGGTAGTTTTCTCTTTGATTTTATGTTTTTCAAAATATATTAAAAAAAAAAAACAAAATATGTTCTCCCGCACTCTTTCCCGAAGCGAAACGAAAATTTCCAAAAAACATTTTACTAACCCACGCGCTTATTTTCTCTTCTTTTTTTTTATATGTATTGTAAAAAGACGTTTTAACTGAAAAACTAAGCTATAACGGTACCTCTCTCTCTCTCGGAGGCGTGACAAGGTTGGAATACCTATACACACACACACACACACACACAATATCGCTCGCATTGGGATTAACCACGCACACACACACACACACTTACTTCATACTAAAGCCCAGTCGAAAGTAGAATTAAAACCAAATAAATAACTCTCACAACACACACACACATCAGACACCACACACACACACTCCACCAAGGCTCTCTCGCATCCTGTACATAGACACATACATCATCATCATTCTGCTGTAAAGAGTTACTTTGGTGTTTTAGAGCATAATTAGGATGGTATTCCTCCTAGCGAATTGCATGTCCTTAAGTCCTAAATGGAAAGTAGAATAAAGTTTATACTCTATATTTATATAATACATAAAAATTTATTTAATAAAAAGCATATTTGTACAATGTATTGTTTCTTTTTTTATTCTTTCAAATGGAATAAACCCCCTTTTATTTATCATTATTATTGTTTTTGCTCTAAAACTATTCTAGTTTCTTTAACCTTTTTTTGTTGTTTATTTATTTTTTTTACCTTTCTTGTCTGATATATAATATAAATAAATCTTTAAAGTTCTTTTTGAAAAAAAGGAAAAACAAAAAAAAAAAAAAAATGAACTACAACATATATATTTTGAAAAACATAAAATCGTATTTTAAATATTAAATATAAACAATAATTTATGGTTAAAACTATATTTATATATATATTTTTTCTCACATATTAAATATATATATTTATATATATATATATATTTATTAATTTATATCGAAAAGCAGTTAAAAAAACAAAAATTCTCAACAATTTTACAATTTTTGAAGGCTGTGTGTACTGACTACCCCTAATGGTATCTTGTTGCGCGCATACAAACACATATACATACCAACACACACACAAACACACACACATTCATTTAACGGGGTGACTCACGACGAAAACAAAAAAAATAAAATAAAATGGGGAAAAAACAATGAAGCAGCGCCAACAAACTGAGAACAAGCTTTTTTTTATTGGTGGTGGCAGGTTTTTTTTTTAACCCCGTTTGGCCCCACCTCCGCCCATCTCTCTCTCTCTTTCTCTCTCTGTATCCCCCTCCCCCCTCTCATTCACTTACTCACTCACTCACACACTCAACAACAACAACAACAACAGCAAGAACAAGAAGCATACACTCAACAAAAAGAAAAGTTATAAAGAGTGGAACATATATCCTAGATACATTATATATAATGCGTGTACAAGTTGAATTAATTCGATAAATAAAATGTCAGGACAATAGAAAAATCTGAAAGAAAATACAGAAAATATATAAGCTTGTTACGTTGGTGTAATTTTTTTTTTTATTTGAAAGCATAATTCCAACACTGGCAAACGCATAAAAACCAAAAGAATAAGAACAAATGCAATTGAAAACAAAATACAAAGACAGAGAGCAAAAAAGAGAAAACTACAACAACAACTACAACAACAACAACAATGCTTAAAAAAAATGATATATAAAAAACCACCACAAACAACATCGATAAATTGACAATTCGTCTCTGGTTTCTCATTTGTTTTTCATCGGCAGCCGTCGAGCGCAAAGGCGAAATCAATCGAATTATCGATGTCTCCAATATGTACAAAGAAGTGGCCAGAGGAATGAATAGAACAAGAGCCAGTGTGCAGTGTGGATGAAAGAGCAAGCTAAACAAGACAAGCAAAGCAAAAACAAGACAAGACAAGCAAACAAGACAAACAAACAAGTAAGCAAGCAAAAGCAAAAGCAAAATCAGAGCAAAGCAATAAGCAAAAAACAAAAAACAGTGCAGAGACCCCCCCAAAGATCGCCAGAAAAGAAACTAGTCCTGTTGCAAATTTTTTTCATTATTATTTTTTTTTTTAATATACTCTTAAAGCCCTTAGATAAACCTATTACAACAAAAGCAATTGAAAAATACAAAGTATATTGTAAATAAAAATAATAACACAAAAAAAAAAAAAAAAAACAATAACAATAAAGTAACATGAAAACACAACTAAATGAAAAGAACAAAATACAAAAAACAAAAAGATTTTCGGGGCGGTCAACTTATGTGTATTGTATATAATGTTTCTAGGTCAAATGTCGAGCTGGTTCAACAACAACAACAACAACAGACTCAACACCTACAACAACCGCAACAACAACGACACCAGAACAGCACTTACAACAATCAACAACAACAACAACAACAACTCCAACACTCTACTTCTTCACACAACAACAACAATAGTAGTAATAACAACAACAACAACAGTAATAATAACAACAGCAACAGTAATAACAACAACAACAGTAATAACAACAACAGTAATAACAACAACAACAACAGCCATCACAAACATCACCAACAACAACACCATAATCACCAACATCATCACCATCACAGTACCCCAGCAAAAATCAGCCGCCTGAGCAACGGTTCCTCCTCATCGAACTCCAACTCCTCCTCGACAGCCGCTGCTGCGGCAGTTGCAGCAGCCGCTGGCTATGTCCAGGCTTTGCTAGGAGGCAATGCCAGTGGAGGAACAGGAACAGGAACAGGAACAGGAGCAGGAGCTGGAACCACCGGAACGGGAGCTGCCTTCAACTACAACCTGCCCTCGACCCGCGCGGATTACACCAACCTAGCTTTGTGGAATCAACTGACGCCCGCCCAGCGATTGCTATTCAGTCAGCAGTTGAAGGGGGGAGCTAGCAGCACACCAAATCTAGGAGGAACTAGTGGAGGAGCTAGTGGAGCACCTGGCAGTAATAAGAACTTTCCTGCATTGCCTTCCCTACCCCTAGACACGGATCTAATCACAATGTTGGATTACAACAATCCCAACAAAGTAAACAAATCAAAAATGAGCAATAACAACAACAATGTGGTGACATTTACAAAGCCCATTGTGCCGCCCCTAATCTCTGATGGCGGCGAGATCAGTTTGACAAAGAGCAGTACCAGGAACAGCAACAGTCGAGGTGAAGCTCCTTCCAGTGGCACCACCATTCCCTTGAACTCCACGCAGGCCTTGGAGGATTTTGCCAAAAAGTGTACCGTGATGACGGATGAGATGCGTGCGGTTATACAAAAGGTTCTAGCCAATCCGGATCTATCGACATTTATACAAACGAACAATAGCAACAGTGGAGGAGGAGCAGGAACTGGAGGAGCTGGACACTTGCTGCCTTCGTACATCTCCCCACCAATGTCACCGGCAATGGGCGGAGCAGCAGGAGGACTAAGCAACGTGGCAACTCTAACGCTGGCCTCGAATCCAAATGTGACAATAACGCCACAGTTGCCACCGGGACACTTTCTCCACTCGCCCTCGAGCTCGTGCTCCAGCTCCAGTGCCTCCAATACGGCAGCGAGTCCCCTGAGTAGCGGCGGAAACGGAGGTGCTAGCTCCGGATTAGGTTTAGGTTTAGGTTTAGGATTAGGTTTAGGTAGTAACACAACAGGGAGCAGCAGCAACAGTAGCGGGAGCAGTGGCGGTCGCCAGAAGAGTGTGATTTGTTCCACCAAAAGCAATAGTTTGCCAATGGCTATACTCTCCCTAGCAGGGAATAATAATGGGAATAATGGGAGTGGGAATCCAGCGGGAATGGGGCGTCGCAACAACAGTAACAATTATGGTCGTCAGTCACACAGCCACAACAATAGTTCTAATAGTCATAACACACAATCAACAAACAGCACAACCTCGGTTACACCCACTGACGTTATCGATCTGTCCTCCTCCCGAAGGTCACTAGCAGCCTCGGCCGCCTACCTGCAGCAGCACTCATCCGCGGTGGCTGCGCAGCAGCAGCAGCAACAGCAGGCCGCTGCAGCCCAGGCAGTGGCGCAGCATCAGCGGATGGCAGCCGCCGTGGCACATCATGCCCAGCAGCAGCAGCAGCAGCAGCAGCAGCAGCAGCATGTCCAGCAAAATGGACGCAGCAACTCGGGAAACTCCAATTCCAACTCGAGTTCAGCCAATGGAAGTAATTCATCATCTGGGAATAATAATAATAATTCTGGGAGTGGAAATTCCTCCTCAAGTGGTAACAATTCCACCGGCAACTCATCTGGATCCGGTGGCAACTCCGGCAACAGTGCCTCGATGCATCTGCAAAGGCATGCCGCATTGGCAGCTGCTGCTGCTGCAGACAGTGCCCAAAGGTTGTGCATAATCCCGGAGATACCGACGAACAACATGAACCTGACGCCGTACAAGGTGCAGAAGGTGTGCGTGGACAAGCATCTGGTGCCGTGCATCAATATGAAGGCCTACAACGATTCCGAGCAGCTCATGACCCTCATCGAGTTTCAAAAGAATTTCTTTCCCTCGGTGCCGCTGGATCGCTGTAAGCGACTGATTGAGGCCCTCGGTTTGGAGCTCTACAAGGCCAATCGGTAAGAGATTTTATATATTTTATAAATAATTTAAAAACTTATTAGATTTCTTTTAATTCCAACAGCCGGCAGGTGCAAATCCTAATGGAGTTCGATCGCAATTACACCGAGAATATGCCGCTGGTGCAGGTGCGCGATGTGATCAAGTATTTGACGCAGCTAACATGACATGATATGACGCGTCAGTCGGAGCAGCAGCAGCAGCAGCCACAGCAGCCGCAGCCGCCGGCGAAAAGGACGCGCACAAGCTAGGAATTAAGCTGGGGAGCACAACATTTGACACAACAACAACAACAGCAACAAAAAACAGCAGCAACAACTACAGTTCTTACCAGATCATCAGTAGACCGACGAGCCTTGACGCCGCCAGCCGATATATTAAGCAGACGCCGGGGAACCTTGGCCCCGCCACCGGCACCGGCACAACAACAGGATCTGGAACAGCAAAAGTCACTACAACACTCCTTACATCCTTCTTCGACACACTTGAGCAACACTTATGAAATGTTGTACTCCCACAACCAACAACAACCAGCACAGTCACAGTCACAGTTACAGCCACAGCACCAAGCACCGATGCAGCACCATCGTTTGTTAAAGAAGCGCCAGCATGCGGAGGCCATGATCCACAAGAGTGGCAAGTCGGCTGCCCAAAAGATGGCCGAGGCGGAGCATGCTTATTTGTCGAATTTGTATGGCAAGGCGGCGGCCAGTATGTTGAGTCCGCCGCTGCCCGATTGGGAGCATCAGCAGCAGCTACTGAGGCAGCAGCAGCAGCAGCAGCAGGAACGACAACAGAAGCAGGAACGACAAAAGCAGCAGCAGCAGCAGCAACTACAAAAACAGCAGCAACAACAGCAGCAGCAGCAACGACAACTGCAGCAGCAGCAAGAACAACAGCAGCAGCAGCAGCAAGAAAAACAGCAGCAGCAGCAGCAACTGAAGCAGCAGCAGCAGCAACTACAGCAGCAAAAGCAGCAGCAACAACTGCAACAGCAACAAGAACAACAGCTGCAGCAGCGTCGACTAGCAGCAGCAACGCGACCCTCACAGCAACGTCACATAATGCACCGCCGGCACAGTGTGTGTGCCGCTGGTCTAGCCAGTTTATCGCCCGCCGCTTCCTCCTCCTCGACCACCGCCGCCACCTCTTCCACCTCGCCAACATCGGCATCAGCTGCCCTGGCGGCCGCCTCCTACTACGGCAATGCAGCAGCAGCAGCAGCGGCAGCATCATCATCCTTTACGGCACCATATCAGCACCATTATCATCATCACCATGCGGCGGCGGCAGCAGCAGCAGCAGCAGCAGCGGCGGCACACCATCATCACCACCATCACCATCATCATGCAGCAGCAGCAGCGGCAGCAGCAGCGGCAGCAGCAGCAGCAGTAGCAAACGCAGCAGCGGCAGCAACGAACCATCATCATCAGCAGCAGCACGGGCAGCCATCGCCGACGATATATCCGCCAACGCCGCCGCCATCGGCGCCTTGGGTCCATCCCTGGGCCTATGCGGGCGATGCTCCATTTTGAGAGACAAAAACATTGTATATTATATATATTCGAGGTTCTAGGAGTGTTAAGCTAATATTTATTTATTTTTTTTTGAGTCCCCAACTCTCTTTCGGGAGAAGGAGAAGCTATAAAGAGAGAGAGAGAGGGATTTAGTTACTAAGTAGGCTTAAATTTAAACAAATTTATGGGCATTATATGCCAACGTAAACAATAATCGACGATAATATAATATATAGATATATATATAGATACTTATATATATATGTGTGTGCTTGGATAACATCAAAATACGTTTTTGGACAAAATGAGAACTCAAAGAACTGATTACATTTTATTGTCAAAAAAAGAAAATGAAGAACATTACACAAATCCCATAATTTTCGTATTATTATATTTTTTTTTTTCTTATAATATAAAGCAAATTACAACTAAAAGTCAGGCAAGAAATTAAATTTCTTGCATTTCAAATTAACTAAAAAAAATAAAAAATAATGAGAAAACCAAAAGAGAAGCTCAAATTCTCGATTTCTGCTTCAGATTCAGATTAATCCTAAGCGAAAAACCTGTATAATAATTAAACAATTTCCAAAATCCTTACAAGCTACAACTAAAAATAAAAACAACAACAAACTAAACTAAAATACACACAAATTAAATAAAAGAAATAAGAGTAAAAACTATGTTGAAAACATAGAAAGCAGTGTATGTATATATCGAAATATATGTATGTGTGTGTGTGTGTATGAGAAACCATTATATATCCGTTTTATGGATTTAATTTAATTTCAAGAAATATTAATAAATGCCTGTTTTTTTTTCGTTTCTTTATTAAGAATAGAATTTCTTCATTTCCACTCTGTTCCTTCTCCACAACTCAACTCTCATGAGAACGCTGTTATTAAATATTATTACTATTATTATTATCTTGGGGCAAAAATGTGTTTAAAAAGGAATTTTAGTTGTAAGCTGTAAAAATACAACAAATTAAGCATATTTTATAATTGTCATATTATTGTTAGGTAAACAACAACAACAACAACTACATTAAAACAAAAAACAAAAAAAGAAAGAAAGTAAAGCCGTCAAAGTATTTATCGAAAGTGTGTTTTTTTTTGTTTTTTCATCGTTTTTGCGAGTAACAAAAGCGAAACTAAAAGCATAACTGAAAATAAAGAAATGAAACGAAACCTAAAATCTGAATCAAAAAAGCTCTAAAAAGTTGTACTTTATTTCAATGGGCGGGCAGAAAGCTCAACGAGCTGTTAACTTGGTCAAAAGAGTGACAGGGAGAGAGCTTTTCTCTACAGCTGTTGCAAAAATTAACACTAAGTTTAACAGTTGCTGTTAAACTTTACATATTTATTAATATTTTAATATCGGTTTGTTATTAAAATCATTGTTATTAATATCATTGTCATTATTATTATTTTAATATCACTTTAATATCATTTTAATATCAGTTTTTCTTCTAACTTAGACTGTACCATGCACATTCTTGATTGAACAAGATCAAACTTGTCCTTTTTTCCAAAAAACAACTGGATTTTGGAAGGAAAGGAAAGGGAGCTTTCAATTTTGAAATTTTATTATTGCTTTAATATTTATTTAACTATTTATTATCATTATTATTTATTTATTTATTTATTATCATTATTATTTATTTGTTATCATTATTTATTTATTATCATTATTATTTATTTATTTATTATCATTATTATTTAATTTATTCTCATTATTATTTATTTATTATCATTATTTATTTATTATCATTATTATTTATTTATTATCATTTTTAATTTTATATTATCATAATTTATTTATTTACATTACTATTTATTATCATTATTATTTATTTATTATTATTATTTATTATTTATTATCATTATTATTTATTTATTTATTATCATTATTATTTAATTTATTCTCATTATTATTTATTTATTATCATTATTATTTATTTATTATAATTATTATTTAATTATTATAATTATTATTTATTTATTCTCAATATTATTTATTTATTTGATTATTATAATTATTATTTATTTATTTATTTATTATCATTATTAATTATTTATTATCATTATTATTTATTTATTTATTATCATTATTATTTATTTATTATTATTATTTATTATTTATTATCATTATTATTTATCATTATTATTTATTTATTATTTATTATCATTATTATTTATTTATTTATTATTATTATTTATTATTTATTATCATTATTATTTATTTATTATCATTATTAATTATTTATTATCATTATTATTTATTTATTTATTATCATTAATATTTATTTATTTATTATCATTATTATTCATTCTCATTATTATTTATTTATTATCATTATTATTTATTTATTATCATTATTATTCATTTATTATCATTATTATTTATTTATTTATTTATTTTCATTATTATTTATTTATTATCTTTGTTCTCCAAGGAAAACTTTCAACAGCCGTCTGCTAGCTTTCTGGTAGCATCCCTGCAAGGATATATGTATTAAGTTTCTTTAATTATTCTTTAATTTGCATTAATTTATATTCATTTATTTTAATTTTTAATATTTTTCCGCTTTAATTTAAAAACAATAACATATCCCAGAAATGCGCTCAACAGCACCCTTTGTGCTCGCAAAGCTTTAAGCTTTCGTCCACTTTCAAATGCATTTTCCGTTAATAAGAAACAAAATGAACCAAAAAAAAAAAATCGAAATTAAAAATAAAAACCAGAAATAAAATCCAAAAAGAAAATTTAAAAATAAAAAGAAGAAATAAAACATTTTATAACAACTAAAAACAAGAATAAAAATTTTTTAATCTTTAAGGAAAAAAGAACTATAAAAATGGCAGCTCAGATGTCCCTCAACGCTCTTGTCAAATGAAGTGCAACATTTGCATTCCCTTCTCTCACTCCTTTTTTCTCTTTATTTTTTGGAACTTCTGCGAACATTTTCCGGGTGATTTTTCGAACATTTTCCCCGAACACGGTCACAGCCCCCGCGGCCGGAGGACAAATTGCCATGAAAACTGGGGGGAAAAACTGGGGAAAACTGTGTACGCGTGCATGGGCAATAAAATACTTTGGGGAGCCAACTGTGCGGAAAAACTGCAACAGACCAAAACACAGCCGAACGAATGAGAAGTTTAAGGGAATTTCCCAGTGTAAGCGCCAAGATAAACATGACCCTTGGGAAAGGGGCGGGAAAGGGGCCGGGAAACGGGCGGGAAATGAGCGGGTGGTTATTGCAACTTTCCCGTGTCCTGTGTGTCCATGTGTCCATGTGTCCTGCGTAGTCCCGTGAGTCCTGCGTGTAAACAAACGCACTTGGCTGCCGGGGCAGGAATGCAGTGCAATAACTACGCCATCTAGAAGAGGGGATAGCAACTAAAAAATACTCTCTCTGTCTTTGGAAAGAATTCGAAATTTTAGAATGCAAAAAATATAATCTCTTTTTCCCTCTCTGTTAATAGGAATACAGTGCCATAAGAACGCCAGCGAATAGGAAGATGGGATCGCAACTGGAAATACTCTCTCTCTGTCTTTTGCTATTAAGAGAGAGGGAAAAAGAGAGTTTTTTTGCATTCTAAAATTTCTGAATGCAAAAAAATTGTCTTTATTTCCTCTCTGTTAATAGAAAAAAAAAAAACCATTTGTAACAAATACTCTCTCTGTCTTTTGTCTGTCATTTCTGAATGCGAAAAAACTCTCTCTCTCTCTCATCTTCCTCCAGCAAAAAAATTCTCTCTCTCTTATCTTCCTCCAGCAAAAAGAAACTCTATTTTTCCCTCTCTTTTAATAGGAAAAACAAAAAATTGTAACAAATACTCTCTCTGTCTTTTGCTCTTAACAGATAGGGAAAAAGAGAGTTTTCTTGCGTTCTAAAATTTCTGAATGCAAAACAACTCTCTCTCTCATCTTTTATCCAGCATTAAAAACTCTCTTTTTTCCTCTCTTTTAAAAGCAAACAAAATTCTTTGTTACATATACATACTTAAGTAAGTAAGAAAAAATGCGAAAAAATATTCATTGTCTCAGTAAATAGCAGAAAGCGAACGTGAAATACTCTCTCCCTTACTCTCTTCCTTACTCTCTTCCATACTATCTTCCTTACTTTCTTCCATACTCTCTTCCTTACTATATTCCTTACTATATTCCTTACTCTCTTCCTTACTATCTTCCTTACTCTCTTTCTTACTCTTTTCCGTATTTTCTCTTCCTTACTTTCTCCCTCTCCCTTACTCTCTCTCTTTCCCTTACTCTCTCTCTCTTTTATAGATCATGATCAATTGCTAGCAATTTTCGAACGTTCTAGATCTCGTCGGTTGTGTAAAATGTGGCCTTGACTTCACTCCACTCCACTCAATTCCATCCACAATTCTCACCTCTCATACTCATAATCACACTCATACTCATTCTCATACTCATACTCTTACTCATACTCATACAAATAAATACATATAAAAGTTTATACATACATACATATGCAGTTGACTTTCTGCCATATTCGCGTCATTTTTTGGGTTCCAAAAAAAGTTGATCCTTTGCAACCTCTCTCCTCCTCGCCCAAAAGCGAAAAAGTGTAATTCCCGCAAATAAAACATGGCAACCGCCAGGCAAACAAAGCAGCGAACCAACAATAACAGAAAACTGGAAAAAAATAATAAAAAAAGAGAGAGAGCACACCGAAAATTTGTTTAAAAATATTTATGAAATATACACAAATTGTTTATGAAGTAAAACCGCAAACGTTTCATTTCGGTGGCAGGTCATGGCCCTGGGGGAAAAACTCCGAAATCCGATCTGTCTCGCATCACCTCCTCCTCCTCCTCCTCCTCCTGGAAAATCAACTGGGATTTGTGGTCAGCAGCAGACACATATACATATACAATATGTGTACACATATGCATATATGGCCGAAGGATGTAATTTCAGGAATATGCGGTTTCATATCGATACTAGCAGACAGGTCTGCATTTTATATTATTTTAAATTTTTTGACAATAAAGCTACTCGTACTTTTTAATTTTAGGTCGTTTTCTTTAAAAGTTTATATTTTAGGTATAGAAAAAAATGATTTTCAGTTAAATTACTAATGGTTCTTTTGGTTTTAAGGGATCGTTGATTTTTTAATTTATAAATGTTGGTATTTATTATTAAACCCTTTTATATGTTAACCTTTATATTATACTGCTTAAAAGTAATATGCCTTCTTTTTTTTTTTAACAAACATATATGTTTTTGCATTTTATTACAAGCCGAAATCTATTATAACATTTTTGTCATGGGACCGTGACAGCTTCCTTACTTAAAAACTTGTTATCTTATTGGTTTTAAAGGATCTTTGATTTGTTAATTTATAAAATTTGTTATTTATTAAATCCTCTATTATGTTTACCTTTATATTAACCGTTATACCTTCTTTTCTTTTAAAAAAATGTATAATTTATTGCATTTTATTACATGCCTAAATCTTTTATAATAGTTTTCTCATGGCGACCGTGACAACTTCCTTACTAAAAACTTGTGGCCTTTACGTTTTTCTAAAATCTTTGATTTAATAATATATATATGTTATTATTTATTATTAAATCCTCTTTTATATTTACCTTTTTATTAGACTTCTTTTATAAATTTTTGTATTTTATAACAAGCCTAAGTCTATTTTAATATTTTTGTCATGGCGACCGTGAAAACTTCCTTTCTTAAAAACTTTCTGCTATTTTTCCTTATTAATTATTTAAATTATTATTTACTCCTTTAGGTGCTTCTTCAGGACATCACATAACGCCTCCATTTCTAGAATGCCGCAGTTCTGAGGCAGCTTTCAGGTGTTCCAGTTGACTTTTGTAGTGAGTCCATCAAGTAGGCAACGGAAAAAGGTGCCGCCTCTTGACCATCATCATCATCAGGAGCAGCAGAAGTCTGGCTTCGCTTTTTTGTTCCTTTTTTGGTGTCTAATTAGAGGCTGACTAATTGATGAGTGGCCCCTTTCGCCGCGCACAAAAAAAAAAGGGAACCGAAGGACACAAGTGATTGACAAGCAGTTTCATTGTAAGGACAATGTCCGCCCCGGACAAAAAAAAAAAAAGAAGGGAGCCATCAAATTGCTATCCCTGCTTTTTGCATCATCCTCCGCAAAGTTTTTGGGGACCGCCTACGATTCTTTGTGCCAGGACTCGCGCTCACTCTCATTCCATGCCACCAAAAGTGGGCGCCACTCCCACAATGACCGCAATGTATGGCCGGGCATTATTCAAAGGACGAAACCTCGTCGCATCCTTGCCGCTTCGCTCGCTGGTAAAACAAGCGCGAAAACATAATGAGCATATAAATAGACAAACAATCACCAACCGAAGTTCCACCGCACCACCACCCACTACAACCCACTCAGCACCCACTTCACACCCACACACCACACAGGACCCATCACCATCACCATTTTCCACCACCACCACACAGCGAGGTGAGTTTGTCCTTTCACGTTCTTTTCCGACACACAAAACCGTTTAGTCGGCTGTTGGTCCTGAAGACAGCCACATCGAAGGGGGAATATTATTATTTTATATTTCAAATAATTGATTAATATAATTATTATTAAAAAACAAGGAAGAAGCCTAACTTCGGCACGCCAAAGTTTTTATACTTGCAGATTTCAATTGCATTAATTATAATCTATTATAATTATATTATAAAATGAATTCCTCTCATATTCATTTTATTTTCACAGTTTTACATTTTTTACATTTTTACATGTGAAGTAAAATGTAATTTTTCTCCACATTTACCGATCGTTTGTATGGCAGCTATATGATATAGTCGTCCGATTCTTATGAAATTTACAACAAAATTCTGAAAAAATATGAAATACTAGTATCTCAAAGTAGAAGAAATTATGTTGAAAACTGTCAAAGTTATAATTTTTTTTCTGAAAATTTCACGACCGTTCCTATGGCAGCTATATGATATAGTAGTCCGATCTTTATAAAATTAAATCCAAAAATCTTAAATAATGTATATAGCTTATAACCGAGAGTTGATCGAGATATGTTAAAAAACAGTAAAGTTATAATTTTTTTTTCTACAAATTTACGGATCGTTTGTATGGCAGCTATATGATATAGTCGTCCGATCTGGCCCGTTCCGACATATATACGAGTGAGAGTATATAGAAGACTATCTGCAAAGTTTCATTCAGATAGCTTTAAAACTGAGGGACTAGTTTGCGTAGAAACGAACGGACATGGCTAGATTGACTCGGCTGTTGATGCTAATCAAGAATATATATACTTTATAGAGTCGGAGATGACTCCTTCACTGCGTGGCAAACTTCTGACCGAAATTATAATACCCTGCAAGGGTATAATGACTAAAATCTGGATAGATATATGTTATTGGAATCATTCAAGCACACAAATTGTACTTTTTGGCCTTCTAATGCACACAACATTGTTTATAGTAAATTGTTTAGCATCTATTCAAGTGGAATATTTTTAAATAAATACATCTTTTATCTATATATCTCGTATGTATGTTTGTACATTTTATTTTTGTTTTATTTATTTTATTTTTCTTGTGCAAAAAAAGCGTCTGGCCAAATTGTTTTCATTCCATTTAGCATTGCCAAAGTTCTGTGTATGTTAACTTCCCCTTTAGTTTTTTGTTTTGTTTTATTTTGTTTATTTTTTTTTATTTGCTCTTTGTTGCCATTTTAAAGTTGCCCCGGCTCTCTGCATCTTTTGCTTTTGTTTCCTGTTTCGTTTTGCAGCTGTAAATCGAATTTGGACACGCTTAGATAACTTTTAGATTTATTTATTTAAACATTTTTTGGCGGCTAGCGCAAATTTATTGGACACATTTCCATTTGCAGCCCGGCTGGATCGATATTTTGCTTTAAAAGATTTAAATCAATTTGCAGATACAGTTTATAAAGGATTTATTGGAACAAAAGTAATGGGTAATTGTTTAATTTTTAAGCCTGAAAATTTACTCTTTTTTCTGGCATATTTTACGAGCTTTTCTTTGTATTTTGTTTAATTTTATTATCATTAAATCCATTTTCTTAGATTTATAATAATGTAAGTTATTGTTTTAGTGTTGAGAAACTCTTGAATGTTTAGAATGTTTTCTTTTCAAGCCTGGCAATGCTGTCTAGATTGAAAGAAATGCAATTACTTAAGACTGGCAATGCTGTTATTTATGTTTTTTTTTTGTGAGTTGGTTTAAAGTTAAAGTTTGAAGTTTGTTTTTGTCCAGTTTGAAGTATATGCATTTTATTAAATTTATAATAATCCAAGTTATTGTTTTAGTGTTGAGAAACTCTAGAATGCTTTCTTTTCAAGCCTGGCAATGCTCTTCATCTTCAAGGACATGCAATTACTTAAGACTGGCAATGCTGCTTGTTATGGCTTTTTGAGCTTGATTAATTGGTTAATGTCTTCAGTAGTATATTCCAATTTTTATTCCGATTCATTGTGACTTAAAGCTAAACCTTGTTCATACTTTTCCCACCGACAATTGTTGAAACTTTCGTTGTGGCAACTTTTTCCCTAAGTGGCTCTCTCTCTCCGTAGCTCTCTCTCCCCGGTTTCGTTCCGATGTGTACGCACAACATTGCATTACCACAATGACCACTCAGATTCGGTTAGGACTTGCCTGCCTTCTGCCTTCTGCCGTCCTTCGTCCTTCGTCCGGTGGGGTCGTCTTACATTTTCATTAACTTGAAATAACAACCGAAAAGTTGTGCAACCGAAACTGAAACCGAATCTCAGGACTAGAGACTAGAGCGGCCACTTCATACATAAACATTAGCCGGGCGTACAATATTTTTTGATATGCCTTTCGGTTTAGTCCAGCTACCGAAAATCCTTCGAAAATCCTCCGAAACACCGAAACACGGAGCCACCTTCGGAGGGAGCCGAGCGTAAAGTGCAATTTTTATTATTATTATAGCCAGAAACTACTACAGGCTAGAATGTTACATGTGAGTCGCACAGAGACTGTTGTTAACTTTTGTCACTGGCAAAAGGCAATTTATTCTGTAACAAAAGTTACTTAAAAAACAAAAAATTAATAAATAAATAATAAGTAAACTATCTACATTCTATGATATGGTACATACAGCCTTTTTATATTTTCAAATAAAGATAAACAACTTATTTAATAAGAATTATTTACTCTTAATATTATGTCTTAATATATTTTTGAATTAAGTATATTATTTTGTTATTATGCTTCAATTCCTTTTCTTATGCTTAATTTTCTTTCTATATTTCTTTTTTTTGATACTTTATATAATACTTTATACATATTTTTTGCTATTATCTCTTTATATTTATGTATCTCTTTATATCTCGTTATATATATGTATATAAAAAAATAAAATAATTAATATAAATATTACATTTGTATGTCTAATTAGTTATATTATTTTTAATATTAATTATTGTGTATTTTTATATTTTTAGTAATATAAATAAAAGATTAAATAATAAACAATGATCACATTTTATGACAAAATATTTTTGTGTTTGTATATTTTATAATATTTTAACATTTGAATTATTTAACCGTTTACATTTTATATATTTATTTTTATCCAATATTTTTGTTTTTAGCAATTAATTTGAATATTATTTCTAATTCAATTTATTTAATGAATATGTTATTAATTTTTTTTGTTATCCATTAATTAGCGGAAAATGGATAATGTACAACGAAGAAAGGACAACTGATAACGGACAACCGACAGACAACAGACAACGGACAAGAAAGAACGGACAGGAAAGAACGGACAAGAAAGAACGGACAAGAAAGAACGGACAAGAAAGAACGGACAAGAAAGAACGGACAAGGAAGAACGGACAAGAAGAACGGACGACGGACAACTGACAACGAAGAACGAAGAACGAAGAACGAAGAACGCAGAACGCAGAACGCAGAACGAAGAACGAAGAACGGACAACAGATAACAGACAACGGACAATGAAAAACCGACAATAGACAACGGACAACTAGTAACGGACAGACAGCCAACGGACAAACGGACAGAAGTGCTCGCTCCACGCACTCGCTCCTCCATATGTGGCTTGGCGTTTAGGAATGTTTTTGGCTTGTTGGAAGTTGGGAAAAAACTTTGAGCCTTGCGGCGGACAGACTATTCCAAAGTATTTTTGGTCAAATTAAAAAACATTTTGCAATTGTCTGCAGCTGAGACCGAGAACCGAGACACTCAAACTCGGACTCTCACTTAGGTGAGTGGGCAAAAGTTGTGTTTGGCCCCAAAAATGTTTACACTTTGTCTTGTTGTTGCGACTCCTCGGCCTGTTTTTCTCGCAGTTCATTGCTTGCCCCAAGTTGTGGCAACAACAACTATTTTTGCAGCTCGAAAGTTTGCCAATTTTTTGGCTCCTTACTTTTATTTTTACTTTTCTTCCTTGGGGTCTTAATGTCTCTGAGGTAACGTTACACTTTTTTGGTAATTAGTTAGCAACTAGTTAGTTGCCAAGTTAATATGCGGCTGCCATGTGACATTATCGTTAGGACCGCACTCCTTATAAAGGAGATTTTCTCTTACTTTTTTCCAAACAAATATCCTTTTTCTTTTTGTTTGTTGCAGGAACTTTTTTTTCCAAACAAAAAACAGGAAAGTTTTGAAGTGCAAGTTTGCTTTTTATATCGCTGCAACGAGACAACAAAAGAAACTTCTTCCCCCCAGTTTCGTACACAAATAATTGCATAAATTATTACAATTTGCAGTAATTCATACCTGTAGAGAAACTATGAAATGACAGGACAAGACAGGACAAGAAAGGACAAGACAGGACAAGAAAGGACACCCCAGAAGTCGCACAAGCAAAAAGGCAAGTTCGAGGAGAAAAAGTGCAAAAAGTGCGAAAGAAAACACACAATTTCAACAACAATGACAGCAAATATTAATCGTTGTTATGGTTTCAACAACTCGTGACCTTTTTTTTTATATTGTTTATTATATAAATTGTGTGGATTTTCCATTAAATTTCATTTCCATTCGTTTGAACTTTAAATGGTTTTATTTTTTGAAGGAAAAAGTATGATAATACTAGCAGAAAATGTGTTAATCTATTAAATAGATATAAGAGCTTGTATTGTAAATAAATATATATAAAATTAAATAAATATATATAAAATTTAAATATATATATATTATATTTTAAATATATAATTTGAATTAAATTATTTCATATTTAAGATATTTTAAATACTCAAAGTATGATATTAAAACTAATAAAAAACAAGAAAAGTGATCAACTTTTTCATGATGCAACTGTTTAAGGTGGTTTCTTTATAAAGCTCTCAAAATATCAGCGAAACTTTCGATATAAGTATATTGAAATTACAAGAAAATATTTGATAAATTACTTTTAGGAACTTATTTATATAACTTGTTGTTATTTTTTTTTAATTATAAAATATAATATATAATATAAATATTATTTCTTTTCATATTAATTATTTTCTTATTAATTCTTTTCTTATTATTTCTTTTCTTATTATTTCTTTTCTTATTATTTCTTTTCTTTTTATTTCTTTTCTTATTATTTTTTTATCATTGATTATTATTTATTTTATCATTCTTTTTTTTTATTATTATTTATTTTATTATTATATATTTTATTATTATATATTTTATTATTATATATTTTATTATTATATATTTTATTATTATATATTTTATTATTATATATTTGATTATTATATATTTTATTATTATATATTTTATTATTATTTATTTTAATATTATTTATTTTATTATTACTTATTTTATTATTAATTATTTTATTAGTATTTATTTGATTTTTATTTATTTTATTATTTTTTATTTTATTATTATTTATTTCATAATTATTTATTTTCATTATTATTTATTTTATTATTATTTATTTTATTATTTCTTATTTAATTATCATTCTAAATTTTATATTTTGAGGAAATTAAAATATTTTCAATTAAAATTCGGTTTAGAAATATCAATGTACTCTAGTGGTAAAGCTGGTTATTTTTCGCTTCTCTCTCGTGTTTCCTATTGGGAGAGAAAATGCCAAGTTCCCTTAGAACGCTCTCTTTTGCTTGTACATTGCAGGCCAAGAGAGCAGAAGTACACGAAAGACCTTTGCGAAAGGCAAGCAATCTTAAAAGAGATCTCATAAAAACCAAACTAAAAATTGTAATTTTGATTCCGTTTTTAAAGTACTCAGAAGACAATCGTTAAGTGAACTTTCGCGTATGAAAGATTTAAAGATTTGGAAGGAAGTTTCAGGAAGAGAAACAATTTCTGAGTAATCCTTTTGCCATGAAACTTTTGCGCTACTTTTGAACATAACCACAGTATAATAATAAACGAAATTAGCAACGCGATGAAAATCTTGAGACCCCGTTGTTACCAACAACTAATCCCTGGGTTTGTGGCCATTAAGTCGGCATCCTGGCATCCTCCTGAGAGAGAGATAGAGAGAGAAAGAGAGAGAGTGACAGCAAGTCACAGCTTTATTGGCGCGATTTCCGCTTCCGCTGCGTTCCAGCACAGAAATAATAACCATAATGGCAAGGATAAAGGCAGAGATAGTAGTAATTGTGAGGCAGGCGACGCTTCCTTCCTTCCCCACTTGAAGTTTCAGTTAAAGTCGCTAATTGCGCCTCAGCTCATTGCAAAATTCGCAGCATTTTGCACAATTTCACAATTTCGCATTTGTTTTGCTATCTAAATGGTTCTTTGGGGCTTCGGGGACAACTTATGACAGGCTCGGAAGTGCAATTTTCATAGGAATTGCACTGGAAAAATTTGATTAAATGTGTTATAAATAAATATTTGTTATTTAATAAGTTGTATTTCAAAAAATATATTTGAAAGTATATGAAAATATATTAAAAGTTCAAGACCGTTTTTACGTTTTACGTTTTTAAAGATTTTTGAAGAGATTTAGTATTGAAAATTATTATTAAAACCATATTCTTGATCAGCATCAACAGCCGAGTCGATATAGCCGTCCGTCCGATTCTACGCAAACTAGTCCCTCAGTTTTAAAGCTATGAAACTTTGCAGATAGTCTTCTTTATACTCTCACTCGTATATATGTCGGAACGGGCCAGATCGGACGACTATATCATATAGCTGCCATACAAACGATCCGTAAATTTGTTGAAAAAAAAATTAAAACTTTACTGTTTTTTAACATATCTTGATCAACTCTCGGTTCTGAGCTTTCTATATTGTTTCAGATTTTTGGATTTAATTTTATAAAAATCGGACTACTATATTATATAGCTGCCATAGGAACGGTCGGGAAATTTTTAGAAATAAAATTATAACTTTGTCAGTTTTCAACATAACTTTTTCTACTTTGAGATACAAGCATTTAATATTTTTTCAGAATTTTGTTGTAAATTTCATAAGAATCGGACGACTATATCATATAGCTGCCATACAAACGATCGGTAAATGTGGATGTAAATTACATTTTACTTTGCATGTAAAAATGTAAAAAATGTTAAAAAAATGTAAAACTGTAAAAATTGTATGAATATGAAATTAATTCATATTATATTATATTGGGATAGATTATAATTTATACAATTGGAATCTGCAAATATAAAAACTTCGGCGTGCCGAAGTAGCTTCCTTTTTTGTTATAGATAAAATATTTAATCCTTAAACTAGATCTCGACAGCTACATAGGTTATAAAGGAGTCTCAGTCTATCTTTATATAAAAAGACAACAATTTAATACCCAAAATTTAGACAGCTTTAATAAATATTTGTTTAATCCATATTTTGCTGAAATATTTAATAAATATATTTCTCTTTTTTATATTCTTGATTTTCAATAACAATACTTTAACTTAATTTATTTTTTGTTTTGGAAATGTATAATTTTAATGGCAGATTGTGATCATGTAAATTCTATAAAAATTGCAGAGATTTGTGGTTTTTTTTTTCTCTCCAGAAATTTCTGGTAATTTTGTTGGTTTAAAATCCCCTTTCCGAACTTTAAACAACGTACGAGCGCCAGCAGATTCTGCATATTGGCCCGTAATTTGTATTTTTCCGTATAAAATGATGCAAAAGTTTTGTCATTAAGCCTTTTTAATAATGAATTATATGTGAAAGGATGGGGGGAAGGCTGACTCTGGACCGACTCTGACCCGGGGCCTGTATCCCGGTTTTCCCGGTTTCCCTTTTTCCCGGGGAAACTTTTACGGCTCGTGCATCCTGTGCGCTCTCGTTCCATCATCATGTGCTGCCTGCCAGCCTGCTGCTCTCCATGGAAATCAGATTTATTACGTAATTATGCACAAAGTAACGACCATGTGTGGTTACTCCGACTCCTGTTCTCTCTTGCTTCTTCTGACTCTTCTGATTCTCTTTCTTCTTTTGCCTCTCCTGCCTCTCCTGTCTCTCCTGACTCTTCTGCTTATCTTGCTTCTCCTGACTCTTCTGACTCTTCTGACTCTTCTGTCTATCTTGCTTCTCCAGACTCTTCTGACTCTTCTGACTCTTCTGACTCTTCTGACTCTCCTGACTCTACTGACTCTCCTGACTCTCCCTGCTCTCCCTGCTCTTCCTCTGAAGAAATCTATAAACAACAGAGATTTGCTAAAGTTACCGCCTGGCATATATCGAGTATACGCCTTGTGGTGCTCTATGAAAATGGCCTAAAAATTCGTCCTTTGATATGTTCCTTTTGACCAAAGCAAAAGCAAAAGCAATGCAGAGTCCAGTACTGCATCAAATCGTGTCAGAAATATTGGCAGGCATATTGACCACATTGACAGAGAGAAACAGAGATAGAGAGAAAAGGAGAGGGAGAGGGAGAGGGAGAGGGGAAGAGGGAGAGAGGAATGCGGGGTTAGAGAGTTCATCATTGGCTTTTGGGGCAATGCATTTCCTCGACGAAACTGAAAATTGGCTACAAAATGCACTCATATTGCCTTCGCATTTTTACTGCACAAAGTGTGCCACATGCAGGTGCACAGAGAAAAAAAATAGATTAAAAAGATTACATTTTCAAATATTTTTAAATATTTTAGTTAAAATTTATTGTATAAAAAATTTATTATATTATTATAAATACATTATATTAAATATTAAATATATATATTATACATATTATTAAAATATATCGACATTTCTTGATGCTTTTCGATATATTTGTTAATATTTTCCGATAATTTTATATTTATTGATATCTTAAAATATTTCTTTAATATTTAACAATATTTTTCGATATTTTTCATTATTTTCTTGATGTTTTTTCATCTGTTTAAAATATATTGTATAAAAAATATTAAATTATTATAAATACATTATATTAAATATATTATATTAAATATATTATATTAAATATATTATATTAAATATATTATATTAAATATATTATATTAAATATATAATATTAAATATATCGATCTTTTTTGATGTTTTTTGATATTTTTGTTGTTATATTTCGATAATTTTTATATTTATCGATATGTTAAAATATTTCTTTGTATTCAACAATATTTCTTGATATTTTTCAATATGTAGAAAATATATTTTCCGTATTTTAAATATATCGATATTTCTTAATGTTTTTCGGTAAATTTGTTGATATTTTTCGATAACTTTTATATTTATTATTATTCTCAAATATTTCTTTTTATATTTAAGAATATTTCTAGATATTTTAAAACATTTCTTTATATTAAACAATATTTCTTGATCATTTTCAATATCTCTTGATATTTTTTATTATTTTCTAGATGTTTTTTCATCTGTTGATATTTTTCAATGTCTCATAATATTTTTTAGCAATTCTTAATAATTCTAAATATTTTCTTTATATTTTTCAATATTTCTTGATGTTTTGTAATATTTCTTTGT
The DNA here is from genome assembly GCA_008042575.1 of Drosophila watanabei. Classification (NCBI taxonomy): domain Eukaryota; kingdom Metazoa; phylum Arthropoda; class Insecta; order Diptera; family Drosophilidae; genus Drosophila; species Drosophila watanabei. Next base: position 9,731 of record VNJS01018015.1, on the reverse strand, counting down.
AATTTTCAATATTTTCTTGATGTTTTTAAATATTTCTTGATATTCTCAAATATTTCTTAATATTTTCCAATGTTCCTTGATTTTTTTTATTTGTTTTTTTATCCGATATTTTTAGATTTGACAGATTCCTCCTAAAATTCTTCATAAATAATGCTAATACATATTAGGAAATTGGCTAGATGGGAAACTAATATTTTAAATAAAAATACTATATACTAATTTTTCTCTACCATTAATAACCACCTCATAATTTTTGAGCAGTGCATTGATGCCACATTGCAGTGGCACTTTCCAGAAGAAGAGGCAACCTTTAATGCATTTTCTCTGCCTGTTAAATTTATATAGTGAGTGAAGCAGAGACTACACCGAGGACGGAGAGAGAGAGATGGAGGAGAGAAAACTAAGAGCAAAATGTGAAAATGAAAATTTGCTGCCATTAGCCAGTGAAATTTACACCATTTTTCCCCCCTCTCCCCTCACTGCTTTTTATGGCATTAATTATGCCAAAAATAGTGGGCCATCTCTCTCTCGTTTTGATTTCCACCAATTATGGACAGGAGAGCTTGCAAATTTAATGAACTGTGTGGAGAGAGAGTGTGTGAGAGGGAGTGTGTGTGAGAGAGTGTGTGTAAAAGAGTGTGTGCGTTGCCTGGAGCTGTGATCACAAAAGCAGGTGTGAGAGCCGAAGAACAATAAAAGCTAAACAACAAAAAAATAAGCAAAAGGACACAAAGGAATGCAAATGTGAAATCAGCAACAGCTTCGTTGTAATGTAAACCAAAGAGAAGGGAGAAAGGAGCAGGTAGCAGGGAGCAGGGGGCAGTGTAAGGGGGACGAAGGATAATATAAACACTTGCAGTTAAAATAATGTCACTGAACGGGATTTAAATATACAATATATTAGCGTATTTATTAAGTTACCAAATTGTGGGTCTATTCATACTTTAGTTTTTATTTTTTATATATTTTTATTTATAAAAACTTAAATATATCTATTTAACTTATATTTTCAGGCATTTATATTTAATATTTTTATTTAAATTTATAATCTATAAGCATATTTATTTATTATGTGTTTATTCATACTTTAGTTTTAATTATTTAATATTTTTATTTATAAATACTTAATATCTCTATTTATCTTTTATTTTCAGGTATTTATATATTTAATAATCTTTTTTTATTTCATTTATTATAAAATTTATTATCTTATTTATTATAAAATTTGTTATTTATTATTCTTTTTTATTATTTTATTTATTTTCAGGCATTTATATATATTTAATCATCTTTTTTTACGTATATTTAGGAAGAAATTTATTTAAATATTTGGTCAGGTATTTTTTTTTTATAAATTCACTTATGTACTTTTTTATATATTTAGTCAAGTATTTATTTATATATTTAGAAAGGTATTTTTCATGTATTTGTTTACATATTTAGTCGGGTATTTATTTATATATTTATTTGCTTTTTTAATAATAAAATTATATAGAAAATGATTATATTTCCTTAAATAATTATATGTATTTATATATAACCATTAGCTCAAATTTACCTATTTATATAATATTATTTGAAATATTTGTTTAAATATATTGTTTTAATATGTTCCCAAGTGAAGCCTTTTCTGTGAGCGTAAACATTTGGTAATCGTTTTTATTTTTAAACTTTTGCTAAATATAAATACAGAAATATAAGAAAAAATATATAAGTATAAATATAAATACAAATATAAATTAAATGAAAATAATTAAATAATAATGAGAAAAGCTTGAAATACAGCAAAAACCTTTCTTAATTTCAAACTTCTAAAAATGATACTTAAAAGTATGTTATAGATTTTGTTAGCAAAGCAGCCTTGATTTTTAAACATTTTCTAGGCTGGTTTTGTGCACCTTTTCAATTGAGTTAAATTCTCTCTCTCAATATTTATTGTAAATGATTGAATTTAATTTAAATATTTAATTCTGTAACATTTAATTACTATTATTATGACCCCAACTGTCGCCACGTAGGTGTTGGCCCAGCTGTAAAGTAAAGATGAGGGGTTAGTCCTGGCACATCCTGGCAGCATCATCAACATTATTGTTGTCAACGTCATGCGGCGTGACTATGACATTAGTTTTTGCCGAGAAAAAAAAAAGAGAAAAGGAGAGAGAGAGAGGGAAGGGAACTGCGGCCAGGGAAGGGCAGTGCCAGGACCCAGACACTTGTCAGCAAACAAAGGAACAAAGAACAGGACAACTCCCTAACTCCCTATCTCTCTCTCTGCCTCTCTCTCTCAGCCTCTCCTCTCCCTTTTTACACATAGAAAATTTTGAATTATAAATATTTTAAGTTTAGGTTCAGGTTCTTTTATATTTTATTTATTAAATCAATTTGAATTTTTGGGTCTATTTCTAAGGTTTATAATTATATTTCCGTTAGTTAGTTTAATAAAATCACTTTTCTGCATATAAATATAATAATCTGTATAATTTATGTACTTTAACTAATATAAATGTGGATAACATTGATTTTAATTTAAAAAATTCAAACACTAGAATATTTTTAATAATTCAAAAAGGAATTTTAAATTCATTTTTTATTCATTTTTTATTAATATATATATATATATATCTATACATATTAGTTATTATTTTGATTCTTTCGATTAATTAATTTATTTTTATTATTATTATTATATTTATTATATTTATTATATTTATTATATTTATTATATTTATTATTATTATTTTATTTTTTTTTTTAATATTTCCTAAATATTTTCACAAGTTTCAAGGACATTGATATCCTTTTTCGAAAAATTTACATCTTAAAAAAATATATATTTTCCCAAAGGGTTTGAATTTTTGCAACAAATTTGTGAGAAATATTTCAACGTTTTGTTGCAACATTTTGTGAAGGGATGCGTCTGCTCCTGACTGCGGCAACCGCAGGGGAAAGGGGGAAAAGGGGAAAAGGGGAAAAGGGGGAGCTAGGGGCTTGCACACCCCCTCCCCCTCCAGTCCGTGTGTGTGCGTGTGGCCTGCACTTCATTTGCATTGTCCTTTGCTTATTGTTTTGCGGTTGCGGTCTGTGCTAAGCAATGACACAAACACTCTCTGTAGCTATCACTCCCTCTCTCTCCTCCCTCTTTCTCCTCTCCTGGAAAATTGCATTTGCTTTGGTTTTTTCGGTTTCCTAATTAGCAAAGCAATGCTGAATTGCAAGTAGAGAGGGGGAACGGAGAGAGAGAGAGAGAGAGAGAGAGGGAGGGACAGAGGGACAGAGGGACAGAGGGACAGAGGGACAGAGGGACAGAGAGAGAGGGGTGGTAGGAGGTAATACTAAATCGGTCTGCGAAGCGTTGATCCCTGAAATCAAGTGAGGCAGCCATAAGAGCCCCGGCTTGCAACACTTTGTGTCAGCATTTTTCACTTTTGCCTCCCGAAAAATGCCACAAGAAAGAGAGAGAGAGAGAGAGTTTAGGTTGTGAAAAGCCGAAGGTTTTAATACCCTTTAAAGAAATTACAAATTACAAATTAAACAAGAGAAATTGCAAATTACAAATTAAAGAAAATAAATTATAATTAGTAAATTAAATTCCTTTAAAATATTAAATGCAAAACGGTTGTAGGAAGTAGGAAATAAAAATATTAAAAATATTTCGGATTTGACAGTACTTTTGTCAAAATAAGAATTAAAAGAAGAATTAAAAATTAAAAAATAAAATACAATATTACAGAAGTTTGGTGAAGTTTGGTGAAATGCGTCTAAAAGTATGCAATAATATCGATTAATCGATTTACTTTTTGGTTAGTTTGGAAGATTTATGATTTTTATTAAAAAACTGCAAGAATATAACAACTTTGGTGTTCTAAAGTAAGCTTTCTTTCTTGTTTTGATGTTAAATTTAAAGTAAATTTCCATTCCTTTAACATTACAAAAATTTACAATTTATTTAAAATTTGAAAAGGTAGTTCAACATTTTAATAAGACAAAATTTCTATTAAAGAAAAATAATTTTAAAAGTTATTTCAACGTCTTAAAAAGACAAAATTACTTTTAACGACTAAAATATTTACAATTTATTTTTAATTTTAAAAGTTATTTCAACATTTTAATAAGACAAAATTTATTTTAAAGATTAAATTGATTGATTAATTCAACTTCTGTGCCATGACTTCACAAAAATGCATCCTTAAACTTGTGTTGAAAAATCTTTAATATCCTGCCAAAGGCTATAAAAAGGGTAGTCGCCCGCATAAGCTTACACACATTACACCAACACCAACACATTACACCAACACAGTACACCAACACTCCCCAACGAACTACTGTCACGCACTCGCCCGCAGACATTGCTTTTATGGTTCGCAACTGCTACTAAAAGCGCCTCAATTAGCGCTCTGATGAACTCTGATGAGCCCAAAGTAAATTATCTGCTAATTGAAGTATGCCTCTGCCTAACCGAGTGTGTGTGCGAGTGTGTGTTTGAGTGTGTGTCCTAGGACGAAGGTGACAGCCGGCAGTCAAGTGCCCATAAAACCCATTCGCTTCTGTGAAATGTGAAATCACAACACAGGAAAAATATGCTTCAATAAAATTATATATATAAAAACGTGTATAGATATAATTTCAAGAAGTCAGGCAGTGGCGAGGTTCAAGAGGGTATTGTTTTTAAATTTATTAAAAATCTAAGAAATCTGTTCCTAAGGAATTCAATGTAATGGAGAAGTTATACTATAAACTTTAGCTATAGTTCTTTGCTTGATTTTAACATTTCTTTATCTTTAATTTTATTAAGAATACATGTAACTCTAATCAAATCAATAGTTTTACAAGAAACCAAATCGTTTTAGGTTAGTTTCCTTAATAAAACCACAAAATAAAACCCTTTGCGGTTACGCCCTTTGTGGTCCAGTTTTCCAGTTTCCGGTTCCGCTTGGAACGCACGTAGAGACCATAAAAGGAGCCTTGCCATGTGTGTGTGTGTGTGTCGAGAAGGAGTATAATAAAGCAAGCCAAGGAATGAGCATCATCATCATCATCATCAGTAGTGGCAGCAGGCACTGCACTGAAATAGAGCTTCTTCCTTAAAAGGACACCAAAGGACGAGCTCCTCGATCCCCATGGACAGCTACGCGGACACGTGCCACCATGGAGGGGCACTCGAGAGTCACTCGTTTCGGTTCCTTGCTCATCTACAGTGTCCTAGAGAAGCTAGAGAGCTCTATAAAGTGCCAGGACTGATGCCTGCCATCTCCCAGAACTATCTACTTGGGTTAAAGCTTACTTTTTAATGGCATTGCCTTGTGGGATTCGGTCGGGTTAAGTAGCAAAATAAGCAAAAGTGAAGCATATTTGAATTGTGATTGAGTTTAATTAGTAGTTTGATTGTTAATGTTTGTAGTTACTTGTAAGTTTATAGCTTATATATAAGGTGTACTATTTCTATATACTTACTGGAATCTTGTTGGGATATTAGTTCAAGTTTTTAAATACTTACAGAAAAAGTTTTAAGATATTTAACAGATCTCTTATATCACATTCATCTCTTATATAACATTCATCTCATCACATTCATCTCTTATATCACATTTATTTCTTATATCACATTCGTTTTTCATATCTCATTTATCTCTTTTATCACATTCATATCTTATATCACATTAATCCCTTACATTCATCTTTTATATCACATTAATCACTTATATCAAATTCATCTGAGATATCTCATTCATCTCTTATATTTTATATCATCTCTTATATCACATTCATCTTTGATATCACATGCATTTCTTATAACATATTCATCTCTTTTTCATCTCTTATTCATCGTTTATATTACATTCATCATTTTATCAAATTTATCTCATATATCACATTCATTTTTGATATCAAACTCATCTCTTATATTACATTCATTGTTAATGTTCCCAACTATATCTTTAATTTTCATACTTTCCCTATTTACTCATCTAAAAACTGTTTTTATAAGACTTTAAAGGTAACAGAATAGATTTTAAGACACTTAAAAATAAACTCTCTTTACTTTTCTTTAACCTATCCATTAATTTCAATTCTAATTACTCTTTTCTAACTACTCTTTCACTAAATAAACTGTTTAAATCTACTCACCTGAAGCCTGTTTTGATATGTGAGTAATTCTCTTAAGACCTCCTCAGTCGCCTTCCTTTTAAGGCCTTGCTTTTCATCTATCCTTCACATCCAACTCAGGATATGCAGAGTGTCCTTACATTCACTCACTATATCCTCACTCACTATATCCTCACTACACTATCTCCACTCACTTTCCATATACGCTGTTAAGTAAATGCGTGCGAATCCTGTTTTGATTTGGGGCTCTCGGTCAGCTTATGCAATGCAACTTTAATTTTAATGCCTAGCCAGAGAGAGAGAGTCCTTTGGGGAGGACCAACAGTACAGGACATGGACTCCTGTCTGGGTGCGGCATGCACCGTTAAATCTCTTAATCGACATTGACGGCCACAGTTGGCAAACGAAACGAAAAATGAAATTCGTAAAACTTTTACCAGTTGCATTTAGAAAATGGTCGCCAAGCGGCAACAGCAAGTGCAACTGCAACCGTTGGGCGCCACTTCTACTATTTCTGCCACTTCTGCCACTGCTGACTGGCCTAGGGGCCAACCTTGGGAGGGAGGCAGGGGGGGGCTTTGCGGAGCTGGGGAATTGGAATTTCGGATGGAAAATGTCCAACTGTGCGCCATGTTAATGGCAAATGGCGTTCACAAGGGTGCCAACACACACACACAGAGAGAGAGAGAGAGAGGGAGCAGGGGAAAAAGGAGATTGGAGAAAGGAAAAAGGAGCAAAAGGAGCAAGGAGTGTAGTTGCAGCATACGAGAATTTATTACACTTTAAATAACGTATACGTAAGGACATCTCTGTATATGAGCCAACAGGATATATGAAGGGAGTAGGAGCTGGAAGAAGGAGCAGGGAGAAGGAACAGGAGCAAGAACCAGGAGCAGGAACCAGGAGCTGGGAGAAGGAATCAGGAGCTGGAAGAAGGAGGAGGAAGAAGGAACCAGGAGCTTGAAGCTGGAAGCAGGAACCAGGAGCTGGTAGCAGGGAACAAGGAGTTGGAGCTGTGAGCAGGACCTGGTACCTGGAGCACCTTCCTTTGGAGCTTTTCCAGCTCAAAAGTGTGCGTGTCTCGTTCATAAGCCAATTTTCTGGCGAAAACGTTAACAACCCCAGAAAATGCAATGAGCTACAGGACACAGGACCCCTTGGCAAAGTTTCTCGGCTTGGCATAACATCCTTGATCCTTGACAGTCGGCGGCGGCAGCCATTCGGCGAATTGCGAAATGCATCAACTTCAGTTCGCGACATTTGCTCGCATTTCTAATTAGATTCTCTGTGTTCCTTCTCCTTCTCTCCGAGGACCTTTCCGAGGGAGGGGTCATCACTTAATGAATTGAAATCCTGGCGGACAGGATCTCCCACTGGTCCTTTTTCGGGTTTTTGGGATTTAAGGATTTCAGGGATTTAATAATAATAATAATCAAAAAAGATATACTTTAAGTGTTGTATATAGAAAAAGAATTTAAAATGAATATGAATGAATGCATTAAAAAAAATAATTCAAATGAATTTATAAAGAAATTAATATTAATTTAACAAAAAATTTATATTAATTAAAAATGTAATAATTAACAAATTTAAAGTACATTTAAAATGAATTTGAAATGAATATAAAATAAACTTTAAAATAAATGCAATTTTATTAAAATAAAATAAGTCATATGAATTTATAAAGAAACTCAAATAAACTTAAAAAAAAATTAATATCAATTTAACAAAAAATTAATACTAATTTTATAATAACAAATTTAATGTAAATTTAAAATGAGTTTTATATGAATTTTAAATGAATAAAAAGTGATTTTAAAATGAATTTAAAAAGAAATGCAAATGCATAACAAAAATAATTCAAATAAATTTATAAAGAAATTTAAATGAATTTAAAAAGAAATGAACATTAAATTAAAATTTAATTATAACGAATTTAAAATGAATTTAAAATGAAAAAAAGGGAATTTTAAATGAATATAAAATGAATTTAAAAAGAAGAAGAAAATGCATTAAACAAAACAAATGAATTTAGAAAGAAGTTCAAATGAATTTAAAATTAAATTAATATTAATATAAAATTTAATAATAACGAATTTAAAGTAAATTTAAAATGAATTTGAAATTAATTTAAAATGAATTCAAAAAGTAATGCAAATGACTCTAATAATTTAATTTAGAAAGAAATTTAAATGAGTTTAAATAGAAATTAATGTTAATTTAAAATTTAATAATAAAAAATTTGAAGTAAATTTAAAATTACTTTAAAATTAATTTAAAATGAATATAATGTGAATTTAAAATGATTTTATAATGCATTTTAAATAAATAAGAAGGGAATTTATAATGAATTATAATGAATAAAAAGTGAATTTAAAATAAATTTCAAATAAATAAAATGAATGAATAAATTTACAACGAAAATTAAATGAACAAATTAAATTTAAATGAATAAAAAGTGAATTTAAGATGAATTTAAAATGATTTTGCACGAAATTACATATTTAAAATAAATGCAAACTAAACTTTAAATAAATTAAATTTGAAAATCAATCTGCCACCGAAAACCTTAATCAAGGACTGACCACTGCCGAGTCCTTGCTTCGAGGTTTCAGTCAATCAATTTGCGGGAAAAAGGCTTACCAAACTTTGCCCTTCGATGAGAGGAGAGAGAGTTGAACCTTTGAAAGGGCAGAGAGAGAATCCAGGTGTTTGCTCAGCGTGTGCGGTTCGTTTGACAAACTCCAACACACAAACACACACACACATACAGAGGTGTCCTGTGGGGTGTCCTTGGGTGTCCTGGGGTGTCACTTACTTACGCTAATTAAAACGACTATCCAACTGATAGGTTTGTAAGCACTTCCTGCCGCTTCCCTTCCGTTTGCCGCCGTTTTCCGCAGTTTTCCATCGGTTTTTCCCCGCTTGTCAGTTTGACAAGTTTGACGCCAACATATCCTGTGAGCAGGTTAAAGGAGAGCGTGGCAGGAGAGCGTGGCAGGAGCGTTGCAACAGCTGCTGCAGGTGACCCCCATCTTCGGCTAACGCGGCATTTAATTTTCGCTTTGTAGTTCGCGATTTTAACCCCCAGGGGCAACGATGATGATGATGATGATGAAGGCCAAGTTGAATGGCTCTTTGACTGCTGCAATTTGCACTGAAAGAAATTATAAACAAGAAAGGAAGCTAACTTCGGCACGCCGAAGTTTGTATATCCTTGCAGATTTCAATTGTATAAATTATAATCTAACCCTATCTTACATAAAATAAATTACTCTCTTATTCAAAGAGAGGCACTTACCAACAGAGTATGTAGAATCTCAGAGGGAAGCCTTTCCATCCTAAGTACACAGTATGAGAATCGCAGAGAAGGGCGCTTCCCCTTAACAGAATGTTAATCCCAGAGGAAGGAATATCTTAAGTACACAGTTTGAGAATCGCAGAGAAGGGCGCTTCCCCTTAACAGAATGTTAATCCCAGAGGAAGGAATATCTTAAGTACACAGTTTGAGAATCGCAGAGAAGGGCGCTTTGAATTAACAGAATGTTAATCCCAGAGGAAGGAATATCTTAAGTACACAGTATGAGAATCGCAGAGAAGGGCGCTTCCCCTTAACAGAATGTTAA
>VNJS01018014.1:1680-32433 GCA_008042575.1 Drosophila watanabei | reverse complement strand
ATGGGTTTTTGCCAACAAAAAATTAATTTCTGCAACCAAAATTGGTAATAATACGATGTATTGGAGAATTATTTACTGAAAACTTATCATAAAATTCGTCTCGCAAATGCAAAGAGCGTATGCATTGCAATCGCGAGCCAACGAATTAAAATCCCCTAAATCTAGAGCTTCATATGTCAGTCATGAAATTCTAAAACAGTTTATTTAAGCGCAAAGAAAGGGGTCTTATTCCAAGGGACAGGAAGTCACCATGGGCCGCTACATTGAGCGATAAGAACAGTCAATGTGCTCAGGCAGTTACTAATCCTTTTTAATAACTAAAGCTAAATTATGACTAATCTTTAAAACTACTCAGCCGATTTTAGGAATTCTTTTGTCCTGAGTTACATAGTTAATTACTCATAACTGCACTCTTATTTCACCAGAACAGAATTGAACGAGCACGATCAAAGAAATATAGCTCAGAAAGTTCGCTTCAATTGGCAGAACAATATAAAAGATCATTCGATAATCGAGTGGCGAACACTTTCAGCGCCTTGCTGATAATAGAGTAAGGAAGTGGCAAGTTGTGCCTATGAATCTGGCGCCGTTCACTGGCAGCGACGGTTTGCACAGAGAGAAAATTTAAATCATTTATTTATTTATTTATTTATATAAAGCTATCAAGATGCTTTAAAGCAAATGATAACTTGTTTGACAGAGCAATAGCTGCTTCGGCCTTCCGCTCATCAGTGTTATTACATATGTTGAGGTGTTAGTATAATATTGTTATAAATTAAATTTTGTGTATGAGGTTGGTTTTGTGAAGAAAGGAGAGGATTTTGTTTGAGTTAGTTGTTGTTGGATTTGCTAGGAGATGGACAGGGCTTTCGTTGGAAAAGGATATAGATCTTATTAGGGAAAGTGCAATGCAGTCTATTAGAATATGTTGGATGTCTATCGTTGAGGTGTTGCAAAAGGGGCAATTATAATGAGAAAAGATTTGTATTTTTGTTTGTTTGTTTGCTTCCCATGCGCTACTAACATATAAATTTATTATATAATAATATATGTTTTTATGCTTAACTCACCCGGGATGGCCACATAAGAACCTCCTCGAGAACGCCCACAACAGCCTCCAGGCCAGGCAGTTCCTCCACACGCATCTCATTGGCATCCGCATCGCTGCCAGTCTTCTGGTTGCTCTGGATGCCCTGCAGGCAGTAGGAGTTTGTGTGCTCGAGAGACTCGATGAGCTGATCATTCGTCAGAAGAGGCTGCGTCTTGCCTGGGAACAGAAAATCGAATTAAAATTATATTTCTGAGACAGAGTTGGTTAACTTCGACTCACTAATGCGGTAGGCATAGAATATGGCCCGCTCCACGAACTGAACAAGATCACACTTCCGGTAACCCTCGGTCAGGTTGGAGAACTTGACCAGATCGAGCTCCTTGGACACATTGATATGACTGCAAAGTTCGCGCAGAATAATCTCACGGTCCGGACGCTCCAGGCTAGGTAGTCGAGCCACAGTCTGGAAGATGTGCCTGCCCCGCGGAGAACTTAATCGCTTATTAAGGGTCTGAAGCTCGTTGACGGTGGCAATTACTGCGATGGCATTGCCAGTGGTGTACTGGACAATCAACTGATGCACTGTATCCGCCATGCGGTTGTAGTACTCCCCATCCTGACTGGACTGCTCCCCAGCTGAGTGGGCCAGAACATCTAGGTTCTCCAGCACCACGATCGCAGGAGCATGCTGCAAGCAGCTGGTGAAGATATTTCGCAGATCCTTCTGGATGGACTCCGTCTTGCGACCCTTGCTCCGGGACCCGTAGAAGATGTCGAAGTAGCAGTAGTCCGGTTTGCGTGACAGCTGGTCCAGAATGCGCTCAACCAGCACGGTTTTACCAGTGCCGGAGGCACCGGTAAGCAGAACGTTGCACTGCCGCATGACAGAGTTGTCTTCGTTCAGACAGAGGTTCAGGCGCAGCTCCCGCACCACCTGATCCACAATCTTGTCGTACTCGGGCAGACGAATCAGATCCTTTACACTCAATGGTGATGTGACTAGTGGCTGCTCCTTGATAATCTCGTTAACTGGACGCACTAGATCAGCGGCATAGATCTTAGACTCTTTCAGAAACTGAGCGTCGACGACACAGTACCGAAAGTGCTCTGGCAGTATGCCGACTGTGACCAGTAAGTCGTCCTCTAACCGCACCACCTCCTCCTGGTTGAACAGCATCGGTTTCTGCTGTGTTCTCTCGATGACGAACCGCTTAAATGCGTTCTCGATGATCTTGTAATGCGTCTTCTTGTGGGCAAACAGCTCGATCTTCTCCACGAAGTTGACCACGGTCGTCTTGAACCGAAGTACCACTCGTTCCAGCTCCTTGATGCCTAGCAACTTCATCAGGTTGGCATTAAGCTCGATCGATGGGTGAATGGTGCCCGGTAAATCGTCCTCGAGCTCCTCGTCCACTGTACGCACCCTTACATAGTAATCCTTATCGCCGGCTGTGTGCATGCTGTAGAACTGATCTAGATCCAGGAACTCGGGCAGATGTTTCCGGTTTACGAAGACATCCGACTCCTGGGCCCGTTCCCGCCAAAGGCCACGAATAACCCGGAACTCAAAGCTTCGCGAACTCTCCCTGCGCAGATCCTTCTTGAGGCGCTCCATATGATCCTGCCGCTTGTTACGTTGCAACGTATTCTTTACGTTTGAGACCGTTGAGGAATGAGTCAGAGGTGGTGGCATCTCAGCTAATTCATCTTTGACCTGGGCAGTAGTTTTACTCCTCGAGAGTTTCGTGTTCTCCTCACTGACCCCGTTGGAAGTTCCATTGGTCAGACCCTTGTACAGGTTTGGTGCCACAACAAGTTCCGTATTGTGGTCTATTCGTCCGTAGTTCATGTGCGGCTTTAGGCGATCTGATTGATTATTGAATATCATTAATAATATGAATATATATTCCAGTAAACCTATTTACCCACTGTCAGCGCCACCTGCATGGACTTGTTGACCCAAACAATCAGAATCTGGGTGGCGTTTACAATGCGTGTTTGCTCCAGCACGCTGCCAGATATTTTTTCGGTGCTCAGCTCCTGCGGAAACAAAAGAATATATTTTAATAAAAATAAACAAAAATTAATATAATATAAAGACATATGTATATGTGCACATGCTAGCGTTTGCAGTATTATCTTATGTAGGAATATAGTATGTTTATTATGGCAAAATAATAATGTGTAAGCTTCTATGAAATACAATATTATGATGTCATTAAAAATAAACAATTATTTACGTCGGAATCTCAGTGAGTTTCAACACCTGCCAAATTCAAAATCATATTAGCTGGTTGACATACATAATTAAAATATAGCTTTAGCGGCTTAAAGCTACTAAGCAGAAGGGGTCAATGGCAATGCCGGCCAAGCAATGACAGTATAAATAAAGACCAAGCGCACGCCCGCGCCAAATGCTAATCCGATATAAACAGAATTGTCTATTTTTAAGCTGGCGACACGGGCATGCGGCAAGCATGCGAAACCATCACTCACTATGATCTCCCAGTCCTTGGACGAGACGGGGGTAACGTGGACGCTGCGCAGGTTGAGAACGTCAGCGATGAGCGCACACTTGACCAGATCATTCTCGTGCAGACCTACGGTAAGAAAGAAAATATGTATGAGCGCGCCGGGGTGGGGTAGATGGCCGGAGTCCAATATTACGGCACATTGGCAAGCGATGCACATCCGGTTCGTTAAGTAATGGGGCTTACCTATCTCCTTGGCCGCTCTGGCATTGATCCCAATCTCGGTGTCTTTAATGCCCCCGCCGCCCGCCTGTGGCGCCCAGGAGGCGTAGTGCACCCGTCCATTGTACTGCAGACTCAGGCAGCCCGTGTCCTAATCAGAGCGGTTAGCATAGCCGGAATAATCTCTGAGTAATCTTATCTGGACAGCGGATTGACTTTTGGACACTTACATAGGTCGAAACGACGCCGTAATACTGGTCCGGCAGCAGCACAAAATTGCTCCTAATGGGCCGATAAACAACCTTAAATGTGCGCTTGAACATTCTCGACGTGGGCGTGCGCGAACTCAGCTATTGCCCGGTTAATTCAATTTCATTTTTGGCTAAACTAGCGCCGACCAACAGCTGCTGTCTAAGAGGTGGTAAACTTGACGATTGTTTGGCCGATATCCGCAACAGGTGAAACAGCTGTTTGGGGATGAGCGTTTAACAGCCTGTTTCCACTGCTGCGATGAATTGAAATGCATAAGTTAGAGCTGAAAGGGCATTCATTTGCCAGCATTTTCCAGCATAGAAATACATTATTTTATATAAATTTAAATTTATTTTTTAAGTGTGCAAGTTTTTGCTCAAGTAAATCAGGAGTAAAAGAGGGTTAGATTTAATTTTTACCTTGTATTCAATTGATTGGATAAATTCATGTTTTGTGTTTTTCACTTAAAACATTTAATTTAAATTGATATTTTGTTTTGTCCGATTCGGAAGAAATAACATATTTCGATGTTTCTGCAGCCGTAAAACGGTAAATCATAATGTGTAAGTGGAAACAGGACAACAAAATATACTCGATACGTGGTATCGAATGCTTCAAGAAAAATCGATCGACATATTAAAGGGGAATTTACAGCCAATGCATAGTTTATCTTCTACTACTTCCAATCAGAAAAAAGAAAAAAACTTATCAGAGTCAATAAGATTCAAAAGTGTTTAAAGTCAAAGTAATGAACAAATTTAAGAAAAACAAAATGATTTATCTGCTAGAAGAATTTCATAAATATATGTAAGTCTGAATTTTTAATCAGAAGACTGCAATAAATCGGCTAATGTTGTTTTTTCTTCTGTTGAATTCAGTGAGTAATCGACACATACAACAGGAAGTTGAAGCTACAATTATAAAAAAGTGTTAAAACGTAAAGGAAAAATTAAAAAATAAATAAAATATGGAAGCTAACCAGTATTTAAATATCGCTGCATACAATATCAGAGGTCTCAAAAGCAAAGTTGAGAACAACGATTTTATGCAATATTTGCGTGACTTTGATGTTTTCATTTTAATTGAAACCCATACGCTCCCCAACGCCGAATCAGCGGAGAACTTCAAAGATCAACAGCCGGACTTCGAATGTTTGCATTGGAAGGATGCAGAGAGGGTATTTCGTTTCGGCCGAGGAATTGGTGGATGCATAATTGGAATAAGAAAGTCCCTTGTAGGCCTGGGAGTAAGCCACTCTGTTGTAGATTTCGAGGGACTCAAAGTCCTTCAGTTGCACGTACGCGATAAGAGGCTGCAGATCGTTCCGCTATATATACGTTCAGCAGACTGGAATAAGGAATTTGAACCGGTGGCAAAAACTTTTAAGAACACCGAAAGCTCCATGGAAAATGCAATAGTAATGGGCGATGTTAATGTTAGACTGGGAGAACTTAAGCAAGAAGTGGAACAATTCAGCTGTGTTGCCAACACCAATGGTCGCAGATCTCTGGACAAGGAGAGGAACGAGAAGGGAAGAAAGTTTTGCGATTTCTGCGACACCCAAAACCTTAAAATACTGAATGGTCTTACCCACGGAGACGCCGAAGGTAGCTTCACCTGCTTCGGGGGCAGGGGAGATGGGAGATCAACGAACGACATCTGTGCAGTGAGCCGGAACCTTATGTCGTCGGTTGTGGACTTCAAAGTGGACAGCGTTCAGCATGGATCCGACCATTTGCCCATCTGCCTGCAACTGAACCTACAGTTTTTGACGGAGCCACCAGTAACCAGAGTTATGCCAATCCAACAGGGCCATAGCTTAGCTTCGTTGGATGTAACATATGAACCGACATTAGATTCCGTTGTTTCCATTGACGAAGTCTTAAGTGTCCTTAAACACGTGTCCTTGTCGGGCTTCTCGAAACAAGCTTTGAAGGATGTTGTTGGAGAAGTAACTCTTCGATGCAATGACGTTTTTAATGGTTCCAATGCAAATAGTGCAGCACACTCGAATATTGTGTCACAAAGTAATCTAACAGAGATTCTACTATATATAGTTGAAAGAAGATTGATCAAATGGTGTGAGAGGAACAATGTTCTCAGTGATTTTCAAGCACGATTTTCAAAAAAGACTCCCAAAATAGACACCCTCTATAACTTGAATGCAATTGTCAATATTAAGATGATTGAGAAAGGAAAGAAGGTCTACGCATTTTTTGTGAAATTCAAATCGATCTCCTCGGAAGCTTTTATTCAACTTTTGTGGCATAAACTTTGCAGCCTGAGGGTGTCCTCAAAAATAGTAAATCTTTTAAAATATTTGTACGAAAAAACTTTTCGCAGAGAACAATTATTAAATTATTTCAAACATGAAAAGGGACCCTTGTCAGAGTTAATGATTTCTCTTTATCTAAACGATCTTCCCGAGAAAGTGGGGGGAGGCCTTACCATCGATGATCGCCAAATAAATATCTTAATGTATGCTGACAAAATCGTACTTCTCTCGGACACCGTCAGCGGGCTTCAAGATATGATAAACTGCATGGAAGAGTACTGCCGTAGTTGGTGCCTTCATGTGGACCTATCCCTTTCCGAAGTAATGGTTTTTAAGAGAGCTGGCAGAATTTCAGGGGTTGAAAAATGGTTGCTTACCGGGAAAAATATTAAGACCACTTCCCAGACCATTTACCTTGGTTTTCTGATCACTTCAACGTTCTCGTACAAAAAGCAAGTTCACTCAATGATTGAAGACGCCAAGCTACGCATGGAGGACTTCCGCAATGAATCTCTTTGGAAAAAACTGATGATTCGATATATGGCCCCATTGTGGGGCAGTCACAAAAAGAATTATAGCAAAGAAATCGGAAGACTGCAAGAATCATCATCAAAAAGGAATAGAAATAGTTGTACTGACCTTAATAGTCTAGCCCTCAACCTGCACCTTTGGTACATAGGACAAATATATTTCTCGCGTACTGAAAACTCCTTAGTTCGCTTTCTTACTCTCAAAGTAGTTGAAAAAAATATTATGTGGGCTGAACATCTTAACGCCATGTGTGGCAAACACAAGCTCCAATGGAAGGAAAGCATTTTGGACAGTGAACTTTGGGCTGAATTCTGCTCGGCTCTGAACAGACTTGAATACTCCTAAGTATTTATGTATATTTGTTACTGTATATTATATTATGTTTCACTTACTTTTTTCATGTTTATAAATTGTTGACCTAAAATAAAATAATGTATATAAAATGATTGTTATCAGATTTGGTAAAATTAAGTATTTTATTCTGTTTTTTTTTAATAAAATATGAAATTTGCAGCGAAATTGAGTTCAGTTTCTATTCTTACCCTGCACGTTGGGCGGAAAGCGAATTTTTCACAAAAACCTATTCAAAATATTAGATTATGTTTAAGATCATAATATATATTAATGATAATTCCTTCTAATCGAAAATATTTAGTTTACATTTGATTATGCAAAACTTGCCTATCGCCCGCCCTTCAAAGTCAGCTGGCTTTTGCCACCCTGTGTCTGCACTTTTACTTATCGTAAAATTTGTAAGTTTTTAATCTTTTTGGCATTTTAAAATTAAAAAATCACTTCAAAGTATGTAAAAAAGAGTAATGTATGTGAATGTTATGCTTTTAATGTTTTTTGCAAAAGTAAGACATACATATATAAAAATTCTATGCCAGAGAATGCTTTGATGGGCTTATGCTTGACGACATAAAGACCAAAATATTAGCTGGCTTGAATCAGATATAAGATACCATTGCAGTGTAGATAATTTATCTCCGACCCTATAAAGTATAGGTATATATTCTTGATCAGCATCAACAACAGAGTCGATCTAGACGTGTCCGTCTGTCCGGTTCTACACAAACTAGTCCCTCAGTTTTGAAGCTTACCTCTTACTCCTAATGAAACTTTGTAGATAGCCTTTTATATACTCTAACTCGTATATAAGCCGGAATGAGCTGGATCGGTAAACTGTCATAAAAACAATCTGGAAATTTGTGAAAAAAAAAAAAACTATATCTGTAAACATCTCTTGGTCAGCTTTCTATATTATTTCAAAATTTCTTTTTAAATTTTATAAAAATCAAACAACTTTATCATATAGCTGCCATACAAACGATCGGTAAATGTGTAGGAAAATTACATTTTACTTTACATGTACAAAATGTAAAAAAAAATGTAAAATTGTACAAATAAAATAAGTATAAAAGTAATTCTTATTATATAAGATAGGAATAGATTAAAATTGATCCAATTGCAATCTGCAAGGATAAAAGAACTTCGGCGTGCCGAAAAATTGAGTTCTGTTTCAGTTTTTACACTATTATAAGGGGTATGAAATTAGTAAAATTCTGAAAGAAATAAAAAAAAAAGATAGCTTCCTCCAATGTAGTTTTTTCACCTGTCTGAAAAAAAAAACACAATTCCAAAAAGAAACACTTGCGGTTTTTTTGGCTAGTTTATTCGGTTATAATAATTCAGGGTTTAAAATATTCGTGTAAAAGTGTGTACAAAAATGCCAGAATTTAATATTTATATATAGTTCCTTTCTCCTCCTTCGCTCGTCGTATACCATGCTGGCTTCTTATCAAATTAAATAACACAATATTTAAAAACTAACAATGGAGCGTGCTAATCGTGTGTACTGCGACCTTTACTCAGTTTGCGCGAAATAAAGAGAGAAGACTTTGAAAGGATATGCATAAGGATGCCAATGGCACTTGTAAATATGTAAATACAATAAAACTGTGCTTATAGTTCAACTAAATTCGTTATTGCATTTTTAAATATATATATACTATATATAAATATTTCTTAATATTTATCAAGAGAAGACACTATCCAAAAGAGTTTATAAAAGCTTTTCTGCGTGTTCGGTATGCTGCGTCGTATTGAACTGCCTCCATATCAGTCTTCGTCATTTTGTTGTGGCTCGTGAGAATAAAATTGGCTTATATAAATGGAATATCTATTTATAAAGTTTTTATATATCCTTTGTATAAAAATTTGCGTATAGTTTTAGAAAATGTGTTGTCTTTTTTAGGTATAAAACATTCTAAAAATGTTAAAAAATGTTTTTCTGGCATGCAATATTTTGGCTGTATGATTTTTCATTTATTTATTTAATTTTTTTTTTTGGGGGGGGGGGTTTTGTGTGTTCGGATTAAAACAAAGCGGAAATAATAAAAGAACACAAATACGAAAATATACACAATTTTAATGCTTTATACTCTCTCTTCCCATACAATTCATCTTTCAATTGGCTTATACAAAAAAAAAATACAATTATTTAAAATACGGACTTGGGTACTCCATATTCGTGCGGATTTGCCATCTCGGATGGATGCAGCAAGTGATTCCAATTTGGTTAAAACTTAGGCATAAGAAATATAACTAAATAGTACATATATCGTTTGATATATATGTATATGTATATACACAGGTTAAAATGTAAATCAATATTTAACAATTACAGATTTGATAAATACACCATTCGAATTTTCGAGTTCAACTTAAGCTCTAAGCAACCAAATAAAAATGTGTTTTAAAAAACATAATTTTGGCGATAATAAATGTCTCACAAAATTTAAGGCGAGATTCACAAAACGGGTGGGTGTGGACTTGGGTTTGGGTTATCGGAGCTGGTTAATCCACACACGCTCTCACGATAAGCCGTGCCCGAAGGGGATCAAACACGGTTGTGTAAAAAAGAGAACATTCCGAGTAGTTCGAAAATTAAAGGATTTCGTATAGAGGGGAATGTGAGTGTGTGTGAGTGTGAGTGTCTGTGCGAGTGTGTCCAAAACAATTTAATCGCCCAATCACATATTGCAGTATCTCTAATGATCTCTTTTCAGTTTCAGTTTCTGTTTCAGTGAAATTTTGATTTTCGGTTCGTTGCCATCGTCTTCATCATCTCGATCGATCTCACTTAGCAATCCATCTCCTCCAGGGTGCGCGACAGGCGATTATTGTCGATCCTCCGGCGCTGCGAACGCCGAACCGCATCTGCCCGCCGATACGGCTCGCTCTTCAGTCCGAGCAGGATGTCCTCAAGGGCACCATTATACACCTCGTCCTGTTGCAGCAGCTTCTTCTCGCGCACCGAGTGCGCCTTGCTCTTCAGTTCGTTGATGACAGCATCCTGCAAGGAGAGCGCGCAGGTTGAGGCCATCTGTTTACGTGTGGTTTTTGGAAGCGGAGAGCAAGGCCAGGCCGGGATGGGATTAGAAAGATAAAAAGGTTGGCGTTAGACAGGGAAACCATCACCAAAAGAGACATAGAAAGTTATTACTAAAGGGTTACTCTTAAGTCGACCTTAATTTGTGAAATTATACTGATATATTTTGTATACATATTTCAATTTGGTGTTTTTTAAAGTCAATTTATTATTTATTTAAGGGTGGAAATAAATATAGAACATAATAATTTTACATTTGCTGCAGGAACTGTCGAATAGCGTACTATCTATCGCTCGCAATATATATTGGAGAATTAAACAAAAATAATATATATTTTTAACAGAAATGTTATTTTCGTTGTACAGAAAAAATAGTAAATAGCCAAGTTACAAGCTTTTTAAAGTCAAAAGTAATTTTCTAGCTAATTTTTCCTAAAGAAATTTTTAGGTATACGCGTTCAGCTTCTTGTTATTATACAATCTTTGCTAAGTGGGTTCTCATTACCTTTCGCTACTTTTGTAAAATGTAGAATTCTATATATAAGAGTTATATCACCTACATGTACATTTTAAATGTTTATTACTTCTATACGTAAATCCACCTTAAGGGCTTTGACAAGCCACATTTGCAATAATATTTATTTATTTATTTAAGTTCAATGATTTCCTAACAAAAATAAACACAAATTTTTCGCTTTAAATAAAAAGAAAATCTTTAACTTGGAAATAATTGTCAAAGTGCCAAAGCATGGAATGACACGTATGTATATGATATCACAGCCAGAGTGGATTAGCAATGGAATTAGCGCGGATTAGGCAACACAACAGTGGGGATTAGTCGGAACCAAAACAATGTTAGGAGACAAGTAGAGATAAGCCGGGCGACTTACACTAATATGGGGAACTTTACACAAAACAAATCCCGTGACATGCCGCCGCCCCCAAAGAGCAACAACTAGGTGGTAGAGGATGGTGGTTTCGATTTTTTTTTTTTTTTTTCTTTTTTTGTGGTAGAAGATGTGCCTGCGATGTGGGACACGGGTGGATAAACCCGCTTTTTGGCCCCGCAGACTGCCATCCCCAGTTGAGTATTAGACAGAGTGTGGTGCGTTTTGTGTGAGTCAACCAAACAACCAAGTTAACGTGCTAGGATTGAGGAGATGGCCGGTGGGCGGATGCTACGATTGGTAGGTCGAGCAGGCATTGTATGGGCTGCATAAATCAAATCAAACGAGATCAGAACAAAGCATAGAAGGTTACCAGGTCCTTAAAACGACAAGTGCAGTTAGAGATTCGAAGAACTGGGCCACCACGACGAGTTCGAGAGATTGAGGGCTTCCGTGCGTGGTCGGTGTTTGGTACTCACCTGTTGCTTTTTCTGGTTGGCTTTGTTGCGCAAATGCACTTGGTCGGTCTCCTTTTTGGAGGCGGCCTGCTCCAGTCGACGTCGTTGCTCGTTCTCCATATCATGTTGCTGCAAGTAAGGCATAAACTAGGCTAAGATACTTTGCCTAAGCGGGAACTGAAAGTCTAATAATTAGCTCGGAATATACGAACCTTAAATGCCCTTGTAAAGCGAACGATGAGCGCAAAAAAGGCGGCAGCATCGGCATTGCGCGAGGATTCGCCAAAGTACTCTACGCACTCCTTAAAGGCATCCTGAGCGTGTCGCAGGTCGCTCTTGATCTTCTTCAGCTTATCCTCGCTGTTGGTAAGAAAGTCTTTCAGGATGTGCGTCTGAGCACCCTTCACCCGCAAATCGGCCTCCTTTCGCACTAGCTCCATGCCCTTGTCCAGCTCCTGAACATCGGCCACCACGTTTTCCAACGCCACCGAAGCCGCTTTTTCAGTTCCATACAGCTCACTGTCAAAGTTCAGCAGTTCGTCGAACTTGGACCGAATAGTGGCCACAATATAGTGGAGCAGCGACGACCGCTTATCCGTGGACTTGGTATCGATCAATGTGTCCAGCGACTGCAATTTGAAGCCGTAGGCCGGTCCTCGCTTGTTGCTGTTGAGATAGTTGCCAAAGGCCAGGACTATTTCCAAAACCGCCTTAAACTTCCGCGATTGTTTCAGTGAATTGGAAGCAGCTGCTATGGATTGCACTTGCTATATAATGGAAGAAAAATTTTAAAAATGCAATTCACGTTATTCACTTTAACTAAATGTGCTCAATGAAGATCCATTTTGACTGAAAATAACACTTCTTTCATTTGTTTCCTCACCGGACTAATGAGATGCACGCTGTCGACAAAATTGCCCATATAGTTCATGATGGCCAGCTTCGAGGAGATGCGCTCCACACGCGATAGTTGCAGCATGAACTTGTCTTCTTCGGTTAACAGCTGCTGATCCTTGCGCGCAGCTATGTACTCCCTGTAGGCTTTGGCCTCGGCATCGGTGGGAACCATCTTCTGCAGCAGCTCAACATTCTCGAGGGAGAGCTTTTTCAGGTCCAGACTGTGGATGGCAGCGATGACATCGTCTATGGGCATGCCCAGCTTGCGACGGGAGATTGCTGAGGAAAACGAGGCAATCGGATTGGTTTCAGGTGGTTTAAAGCATATAAAATATCTCTTACCAATGTTTCTTAACCTCGTGTGCTCTAGCAGCGAGACATTGTCGGGCCTCTTGAAGCGCTTGCTGGACTGCAGCGAGCCATCCACCTCGGTTCCACTGGTGCCATTGTGCAATGCGCCCCCAATGCCGATCTTGAATCTCTCTTCGAACTCGTTAAAGTCGATCTGCTTAAAGATCTTCTCGTCGTCCAGCTCGTTGAAGATTGTCCCACGAACCTGGCAAAGAGCACAGATGATTAGTAACTTCTATATCTATACTTATATTTTTAGATATTATTACCTGATTAGGCTTCAGTGCCACCCAGTTCAAGGTGGGCAACTTGTACTTGGTTGGCACTTTGCGCTTAATGGTCATGGCACCGTCGGGAGCTGGCATAAAGCCGGCTGCTGGCGGCGGTGGTGGCTGGAAAGAGCTAAGCATGGGCGGGGCATGAGGCGGCGATGGAGCCGTTGAGGTGAGGCTGCCGTTTGGACTGGTCAGTGGGCTGAAGCCGGGCATCATTGGCGGCGGTGGAGGCGCCGGTGGTGCTGGCGGCGGTGGTGGCGGAGGCGAGGCTGACGCAGCAGCGGGAGAGGCGGGCATTGGCGGCGGAGGTGGGGGCAATGTCAAAGACGTTGCGTCCAAACTGGAACCAGGCAGAAGACCCCCATTCACAAGGGATCCATCGCCACTGGAGACAGATCGAGGCAAGGAGCGGCTGAGCGTCTGCAACTCCAGGTTTTTGGTGTGCAGCAGCGTGTCCCTCTTCTTCAGCTCCACCTCGTTGTCCTGCAGCATGCGTTGCAGGACGGTGAAGTCTGCTTCCAGTTTTTGGCGCGCTATCGCCATCTGCTCCCGCTCCATTTTGAGTGCAGCATTATCAGACTCCAGTTCAGCGTACTTGTACATGAACTCTGAATTGCGGTCAACCTCCCGCTCGAGCTGATCTTCCAGCTCCTGCACCCTCTCCAGCGCTGACGTCTTTGTTTCCGAATCCTCCATCAGGGCAGCCACATCGAACACATTGTCCAGATAGGCTGAGATCTGCACCTTCAGCTCCTCGGATTCTGTCAGTCGAATTCGCTCCAGGTACTTGTCCAGGCCCAGGGCAGTGAACTCATACTGGAGGTGCACTCTGTAGTTCATATCCTCCACCGAGTGGACCACTATGTTCATGAACTGCATGCAGGCGACCATAAAGTCGATGTTGAAAGCCTCAAAGTTCATAAAGTACTCCATGAGGGTCTGGAAGCGTCGCTGCTCCTGGCATACGTCCTTGAAGTTGTCGAACGATCCCAGGATGATCTCGTGTCCCCCCTTGACCAGGCAAATGGCCGCCAGAAGCTCCAGGACCAAGGCCTTTGTCCTGAGTGACTTGTGGATTAGACTCAAGGCAATACAATTGATTGCCTCGCGATGCTGGATGACCATGTTGAACCCATACTCTAAAAGAAGTTAATGAAAGTTATATTACGATTTATTCCATTGGGTGAGTTCTTGCAGCTTCTTACTGTTGTTCATGATTGCGCGCAGGCACATTATGGACACGTGGATATCATCCGTGGCGGCGCCCATGTTCAGCTTAGCTATGTGCCGCGACCTTCGCTTCAAGCTGGGACTATCCAAGGCATCGGCGATGGCGGGACGCAGGAATCCGTAGGAGAGCGAGTGCTGCGGTTGTCTGGAATCCCCCAGTAAGGAACCATTGGCGAGGCCATGACCTGCACTGCCGCCGTGATTTAGCCCAATACCTCCGCCGCCGGGACTCATGGAACTGTTGTTGCCCATCACCATCTCCCCTCCATCCCCGCCGTTCGTGACATTCAAGCGCTCCTCGGAGGCACACAGCGCGCCCTGGAGACGCTGATCATGACGCATCATCTGCAACCGAAAGCTGAGATAGATCACCAGGGCATCCAGGCCCTGGTTCGTATCATCCAGGAACTCCTTCACCCACTCGATGTGGTTCGTGCGCAGCGAGATCTCAAGATCCCGGAGCACCTGGGTGGATGTGGACTCGCCGACCATTTTCCGTTTCTGACAAAGAAAGTAGAAGAGGTAAAGCTGTAAGTGTACAAAGAGAGCGTGGTGTGGAAGGATAGGAAGACAGGAGACCGGAAACAGCAACAGGATAGGGATTCAGGATCGCGTCGGGGCAGTGCAGGTGCCAGGAAGTAAACAAGGAGGAAACAGGTAGATAGAGAAGAGGTAATGTGGATAGTGGTGTGTTGTCAGTGTTGTGAGTAGAGAAATTAGATTTACACATTAATATTGGATCAATAGATTTTGATTTTAAGTAAGGTTATTAACTTTAGCTTATTACTTCAGCTTTGGTCTGATAGTTGGTTAGAATTATGGGTTTTTTTTTTCAATAATATTTTCTTTATGGTACAACCAGAAACCACACTACAGAAAAAACTACAGGAAGCTATATGGATGGAAGAGGATTTAGAATATGGCGTACCCGATGACTTCGCGATGCTTTCGGGTCCAAATAAGTTCGCAATTTACTCAAGTAATGTGAGGGCGGATCCTTAGCCTGCACCATTTCCTAGAAATTAATAAAAGAATTCATATAAATATTTATTTACAGATTATAACGATTTCTTTTTTTAGTTTAATTGATCAACCAACTTAAAGGCTATATGTTCTTTATCAGCAAAAGGACCTCATATATTCTTTATCAGCATCACCAGCCGAATCGATTTAGTTTAAAGTAAAGTAAAGTAAATGAAACCTGTGCGAATCTACTCAAAAAATTATTGCAAAATCTGAAGATTAAACTAGGAGTAGGAAAATATCATTATTTATATTGTATCGTTATTTGACACGAAAATCGATACATAAATCGCAATCCGAAAGAGGTTATCATCAACAGGTTTGATTCCAAACCTGTTTTAAAATTTAAATTTTATCGATAATACCACGTATTGAAAATATACGTATATATGTAGATCAATACAAATATTGATTGTATTGATATTTTAAAGTTAAAGTTCGATATTCTTTTAAGTTTAATAATTTGAGATATATTCGATAAGATATTAAATGCAATATTTTTGTATATTAAACTTTGATATATCAAATTTCTACTTATTTCTTCATTTACTTCTGACATAAAATATATATGGTTCTTAAAGCTTATAATCAAGTATCGAATATTATGTAGAGCCGACTTGATCTAATAACAATTAATATACTGACAAAAAATCCTTCGATTAGAATAATTTTATGATACTTTAAGTGACTCTGAGCAGAAGAACTTGTTGATTGACTGAACTTTATAAAAAGGAATTTATGACTTATGAAACTAGCTGATTCAGTATCAGAATCAATAACCAAACAGAAAAATCAAGGCAATCAATTAATTTTATTTAGCTCGCCATATGATCTTTATTTTCTCCGAACAAGTTAATGTTATTAACTATAGTTCCTTAGACTGTTATTGCGAAATAACGTCCAGCTGCGATTCAAAATAAATCTGGCCATAAACTATTACTTACGGCTTAATAAAGCCATGCAATACTATTTATTTTTTATTTTCGGCTAGCCCAATCGTCTCCTAATTATAAAACTGCACTCTCTATTACACTCGTACTGCTGCTGAGTTTAGTTAATTGCCACTAAAATCATCTTCAGCGGAGTTACCCAAGCTGCTGTTCAATGAACTGAGCTTGGCTCTCAAAGAGCCGGGATGGGGAAACCGGCGGAGGCAGGGGTTACTTTAGCGATTTGATTCCACATACATTAACACTAGACCGAGGCCTAGCGGCTTTTACTTTGTTTTTTTTTTTTTGTTTTCCCCGTGTGCTTAACTGCATATTTGTGTACATGTTTATGGTACCGCACACCGCCACCCCTCATAACTCCGCCCCGCCGCGCTATCTGCGATCCCCCGATCACATAAGCATCGATGGCTTGCCTAACTCTAAACATTTTTAAGCATGAAGCGTGGTATACTTGTTTTGGCCCGAGTCCGCTGTTGTTTTTTTCGGTTTGGGGTTTGTTTAACTATGCCAACAACTAAGGCAGCCACCAAAACCACAGAAATAAAAACAACAACACCAACAAGAAGGCAGCCAACGCATGACTACAACTTAAACTATGTGTGGGTTTCGGTTTTGGGTTCGAACTGCAGCTAGAGAAAACCAGTTTGATTCTTTTTCTCGGTTGAAGAGTGCTGGCGGAGTATCGGCATGCACACAGCCACAGATAGTCCCCATGGGTATGGTATACGGATATGTAAGCCGCTGCTGCAAGCGGCTCCAGCGATTAAAAACTGCAATTTATCGCCGTCATAATAATTTGCATTTTGTCACTGTGAGCACGAAGAGCGGCCGAGAAGCGACGACTGGAAGAGTGCGAGTGCCGAGACTCCAATGGGATTGGCCGGCCTGAGCACCTCAGCGCACTAGCGGCTCTGTCGAGCCGAGGAGTCGTCCTCGAGTGGCTACCTTCGCCTCCACCATCATCACTGGATCTGTCTGTCCCAAAGTCTAGTGGTCGGGTCGTCTGTCAGTGGGCTGCGTTTTCATTCATTTTCATGACTAGTCTAAGTTGGAGTGGAACTGTGGGAAAAGGCCACAAAATTTGTGATTAGACTTAGTTTTTTTTTTAATAATAAAATTATTATTTTAATACGAACTTGAAGATGTAAAGGTTTAGATGTAATTTGAAAATGTCATTAATCACATTTCCAAATCCAACGAATCACAGAGTTTATTCCGTCGACATTTTAATGTTTAAAAGCAACGTTTAATCGAATTAAACTTGAGTGAGTTTGATACCTTTCTCCTTTTACTTTGAGCCTCAGCTATCTTTGCCTTTCATTTCGTCTTTGGACTAGCCGATTTTCATGAACCAATTCCCAATGCTCGGCCCACAGTGCGTTGGAGCTTGAATTATGGAAAACAGGTCTGGTCTGTGTTGCAGGCATGCAGGCAGTTAAGGAACCGGCGACGACGACATGGACAACAACAATAGTCATAAGAACCACGGCCAACAGCACAACAGAGAGCCGTGTTGGGTGTTTATGATATTTTATCGTATGGCAGAAAACGCTTGACGCGAGTCCCGGGCTTTCAGAGAGCGTTAGGCAAGGCATTCCTTCCTCCGCCTTTATTTTTCTTTCTGAAAGCTACTCCACCAAAATGCCGATGGCGAATATATTATGCTTTTCGTTGCCGTTGTTTCCGTTGTTATTTTTCTAGGTGCAGCTCTTGAAAATTCAGTGACCCAGTTACAAGCGAGATGGATAGATAGGCGGATGGTCGGATAGCTGGATGGATGGATAGAATTCACCAAAAAGGTGCACGCTCTGGCGCACACGTTAATAGTTTCGTCATATTCCAAAATCAGCAGTAAAAAACACGCAATCCAGACTTTTGCATATATACGTACAAAAATATATTATACATTTTACTGCCCTATTCTAAAGCAATTTACAGTCGCTCTCGTTGCCGAAATGTTTTTGTCTTTTTCTTTTTTTTTTTTTATTCAGACAGCGAATTTAAATCATTAAACACTGTGGTGTGCGAAGCGGCGAACAAAAAAACATCAAAAAACACTGGCGACAAAACAGCACGCACTGCATAATGATTGTCAAAGCTGAAACATCACGGCACATACATACATTTATTTAATTATCAATCTAAACAGAGAGATGTGTATATATTTGAACACTTGTCCTACAATTTAGTTCAGCAATCAACGCTAAACGAGTATGGGACGAAAACAATGTAAAATATTTCTCAAGCTAAGCTCAATTTCAGGTGTTTTAAAGTTGAGATCAACTCCATTTTAAAGAAATTAGTTCTATGTGGGTCTATATTAAAATAATTTTTAAAAAATACGACTTACCCTGCAACCTATGTATATATTAAATTATATAAAACAGGTATAGGTTTTAAAGTTTTACCACCAGTGTTGATATCAATTTCTCAACTTCTTCTAGCATTACACTTATATTAACATCCTTTAATTCTGATAAAAGTCAGCTATGGTTATGAAATCTAGATTGGCATTTGTATTATATGTCGAGGTATATTTTGTGACATTTTTTATGAATCATTACAGCGAACGTAGTCTATATATCTTATATCTGGTCAGTTTTTCAATTACTTACTTACAAATGTCAGTTCTAACATGTCAGTGTGTGGATTTTATTTCCTTAATCTAACGGAAAAGACCTTGTGCAGGCAATTAAACAATATTAAATATAAAACTAGTGCGTGTTCTATTTTACGTCATGTTTATAATTTAGCAAAATAAAACATGAAATAAGGTAATTGAGAATGTTTTTATAATGTTTTAAAGACATTAACCGTTTATTACCTTTGGAGTTTAAAAAATGTGTAAGATTATATCTTAATTAACAAGATCTGCCATGCATTGGCCTGGTTACGCTGTTGGAAACCCAGTTGAAAATTGCTAATTGAAGGAGAATTTAGTTCGGTTGCCTAACACACACGCGCCTTTGGCATTCCGACTGGCCTACACACACCCGATTGTAACAATTCCATTGCGCAAAGCCATTTGGTATAGTTTAATTAGAGCTGCCACTCCACTTGCCCCTTCGCACAGCTGTGCAGCCTAAAGGTCAGCGTTCAAGGTGTCGACCTTAGTAGAGAGTGCCTCAAGCTTGACCTAAGCAATCCCAACTGTAAGAATAACCTCCCTTGAGAGAAAACCAAAGTGCTCAGATGGGAATGGAAAACAAGAGGAACAGGAAGTTATACTCTGATAGCAAACTGTTTTTAGCAAAGCACATTTTTAAATCGCAATTGTATTTTCATGCTTATGTACTTACTGAAATATAAAGAGCTCCCCTTTTCACATTTCAAAATAGGTTTAAAAATACGGGAAAATAGTTTAAAAGTTTACTTACTTGATCGCATATCATGTCCCATTTCTTCTCGTCATCGTAGTTGCGAAGTAGCTTTGCTTTATCGGGCGGCAAATCCATCGAGGCCTATCGAAAAAACGGTAAACAAAAAGGGAAATTAGTAAGTGTGGACGATTAAGAGAATGGATACTAAACCAAGACAGAAATTGACATTCAGCCAATTGGAAAGCTCATTTAAACCCAAATACATCCCATAGTATGGCTCATTAAGGCAGCCAGTCTTGCATCTCTTGACATATTTAACCCGGAGCATTGCTTACCAGCTCATGCAAATATTGAATTATTCAGCTGCTGATGGGCTCTCAACAGATTACCGGGAGTGAGTCACTAAGCCATAAATAAAAGTTAACAAAAGGGGGAATTGTATATGAGTATTCGAGGAGTATCACTCTATTTTCTAAATTTCTACCCAACACTTTGGTTCAATCCAAAGGATCGTCAAGCCATGAAAGTTTTTTCGGTTTATAACGACATGGCTGAGTACAATCTTGAATTATTCCAAAGTTACTCGTGGCATTTGCTTCTGATTTTTACTACAGATCACTGAACCACAGAGCAAACTCAAATATGCAGAACCAATTTACCTGCCAACGGCAGACGGTTGTGTAAAATGGTTAAATGTACAATTTAACGGGAGGGAATGCACCATAATGAAATCGACAAATATGCTGACGTGACTTCAATTTAATTTTTCCACTTTTTTCTCCTTTTTGAGGGTGCAGCAGCTGCAGTTGGAAGTTCTAATTAGATGCACACACAATCATTTACGGGATGAGATCAGGAAAAGGGTGTGTTGAAGATGCAGGGGACAACAAGTAATGCAAAATAAAGAAACAACATCGGATGCACAATTGGAGTTGAGTCTTTAGAGAGAAAACCAAACAATGAACGAACAAAGCTAAATAAAGCGGAATGAAATGCGGAGAAACGTAACACTGATTTGTATCTTTATGCCTAGATCATCTATAGAATAAATTTGAAAATTTCTTCGGATGTTAGCTTAATTACGACTTTAGAATTACAGACATAGTTTTAATAACAATTGTACGACTATGTGAAATAGAAATTATATAAATTACGTAACAGTCGTAAAAAATACACAAACAAAACAACTACATTTATCTTTTATCTGAAACTTTTTAGTCATTATTCTCAAGATCAGAGTAAGATGCTTTTTGTGGCATCTTTTCACATTCAATTACTGCAAATTTACATTGAACTTAGCAGCTCTATGAGAGTGTTAATTAAGCCCAACAATTATTAAAATTATCATCACTTCTGCCTTTGTTTTCGTATGTATTTTTGTTGTATTCTTTTTAAAACGTGCTCAATGTGAAATATACGAGCATGTGCAATATATTCAGCCTCTGAACAAATGGGAAAATGATTGCAAAATTTATTGATTAATTAATTGAAATGTTATGGGTGAGTCGCAGAACCCCTTGCTCCTCCACATCGGCTCCACGCCCAGTACATATATTGTCCGTTACGGTCTGAACCCATCAAGCCGAGTGATTTGCCTCGACGCGCTTTTTATAATAATAAAACAATAAATAAGTAAATAAAAGAGTGCATAAAAAGCGGGAGAGAATAATAAACAAGGTAACAAAGACGAGCACTCTCTTCAATACTTATGCCAGTGCAGACAGGCTCCGAAGGCAAAAAGTGCGCGCTACTTTTACTATATAAATTGGACATGATGTGTATATGGGTACATAATGAATTACTTGACCGGCACACCGGATACGCATTTTAAATTTGTTTTATTTTTTGTGTCCCTCTATCGGGGGTTTTGTGTGTGTCTGTCTGTGTATGCATAATGGGGAGTTCCGAATTGTGAGCCGCGGTCCCCCTCTTTTCGCCTCGAATCTGGCTACGCTCATGCCCAATGAGTAAGCCCCAGCGGCATTTATTGCAAACAATATATAAACAAAAGTAATATACAGTCACATTATTCTATAGTTGGAAAGAAGCGATAAAACAAGGGAGAGCTGCTTCAGAAAATGTATTAAAAATCAGGAATGCTTAAGCATTTAATTACAAACAATTGAGCAAAGAAAAGTTTGCAAGACTTGTTTACTTAATATTTACCTATATTTTTATATTTTCGGGAGTTAATATATTTATATAAATGTATGCAATAGTTTCTGAGCGAACTACAGCATTTTTATGCGTATGATATACATTTAGAGCAATATATTTATAAGCACATGTGCTTGGTGAACCAATCCGTCCCGTGATTCACTTAAATTCAAAGAAGAACAAGTAATAAATGGAAATCTTTAAATAAAAAATAGTAATCCCTTCAAGGTATTACAAATAATAAAAAAAAGTCCCGGAACGCATTTTTCAAGGCATTGATCTTCAGTTATTCGTGACTCACAGAAATATTGTGGAAATCTGAAAAACAACGTGGAGGTTTTATAATGTATACAAACGGCGTGGTATGTATTAGAAACAATACCACAAGTTTCTCAGAAGTGCAAATTTCTGTTATTTCAAACTTTAAATACGCCGGTAAGAGGCACGTGAGAGATACAAAAATTTATATTTAGCCAAGTACAAATATGAAATGAACCGCGGCTCCTGTTTGTATTTTCGAAAACGATTGTGTTTCCATTGAAATGTCACATACTGTGCAAAATTAACTTGCACGAAATTTTGGGATCAAAGAAAACCCATTTCCTGTGGATCGGTTTAATGATCTTCAATAGGGTTTCCAAGAAAACCCATAGCAGATTTCCGATTATCCACAGTTTTCCGCAAAAAAAAGTCCAGATGGTCTTCTGTTTTTATCATTATAGGGCTTTTATAGCGCTATGCTCTTTTTTGCAGACCGCAAAGGAAATGGCAAGCAAAGATAAACAAATGTTTGCCCTACAAGGCAGATAAAAGGGGTTCACATCGTTTTTTTTTTTTTTTTTGCGATCCAAAGCTGCCGTTAGATAAAGCCAAGATAAATGGACAACGCGATGAACAAAGCCATCAAGTTATTGCCATTGAATGAGTATTCCAAGCAGCGAGGGCTGTCATAATTGTATGGATGGAAGTAATCAACTGTATTTAAAACATTTAACAATATTACCATTTATTAAATCAGTGTAGCACAAGTCTTAATGCAAGCGTTAGCTATGAATAAGAAATCCAGATATTATATCTGTTAAAATCAAATCTATTAGTTAACCACGTTTCCAACATTTCAAGCTACTCTCGCTCAAGGCATGAGTACTTAACAATATTAACAATAACCGTTGTGGTTGACTGCCTTGTGGTTTGTCAGCCATTGAAAATGTCATTAGGAGAGGCGGCTAGCTCCTCACCACCGGATTTTCCCTTAACTACGCCTCTGCGAGCAATTGTTTACAGATATATATTCTAGGCTTAAGACTTTGAGACAACGGAGATGATTAAGCGAGTGAAAGTCGGTATGTCTGAGAAAGTTGGTAAGCAATCGGGGATGAGGATTTTCTGCGGTTACTCTTTGTGTCTCTCAGAGTATTTATGCTTATGTCTGTGGATAAAGACACCCACAACATGACCGCAGTTTAGCTTTCAATAATGCAATCAAATGAACATTTTTATGTATCTTTTTTCAATGCTCTTCACCGTTGCAATATATACACTGTTAAGTAAATAAATTCTGGGAATTTTATTGGTCATAGGTTGCTTGTTTAAGCAATTAGTCAGTAAACAAACGCACTGCCCACTAATCAGTACTTTGTACAATAAATAACTTTACTGGAATCTGGTAAAGGCAATATTGATCTTGGAAAATAAATATAAAGTCTGAGGTTATAAGGAAACTAAACTTGATTCATAATGTTTTTAATAGATCCCCCAAGTTAAATTTTATATAAGAATGGGAAGAACAAACAAATAGCTTTAATAATAAAAGTTGTACATAGTATTTTCCCACAGCTTAGATGTCCGACTTAAGAGGAGTTTCCCCCAACTTGACATCCTTCCCTCTGCAACAGCTCTTTATCCCGACCCTCTACTATTCTCTCAGTCGATTGTTTGATCAGCTTGAATGGTGTTCTATGCCACGGAATCTGCAGTGCAACACATTGACATCGACTGCACCCTTATGCATAGACGATCTCCTCTCTCACGTATTCAAAGTTCAATCAACCCGCGCGCCCGGTTCGTAATTTAACCGGAAACATCTGCAATGACTGCGTCTGATTAGATCCAGCCAAACGCAAATTATTAGCGGCAAAATTGTTGCTTTCGTGTTATTTTTAAACCATGAATCAGGCAAACAATTGCTTTAAATCGAAAGGCGAGCGACTGCATGGACATTGGCGCAGTGGGTCCGACAGTCTCGGGCCTGTCAAGTCCACTTCAATGGCAATGGGCGAGTGAGCAACAGCACTTTTCGACTAAATTAAGGTAAACACGAATTAGCCAAGCTGGAGACACAAGGCAAGGGCGAGGCCGGGCACAGCACCGCCATGAGGCTACCGAAATGGCAAACAAACAAAACATTGAGAGGCAAAAAATACCTACCAGGGGTAAACACACGAAAAAAAAAACATACATACTTTGAGTGCGAAAAGAAGGCAATGAATTTTGAACAAACAATAGTCAAAGAATAACAAATAGGAGGGGGAAATGTTATCTAAGGTCTGTCAATATCTCGGATACCCTTGAATCGTTAATAATGGAATTGACTTAAAAAACAGATTAAATGAGTTATGAGAAAGTATTCTAAAGGCGAACTTATCTTTTTAACTTGATCTTCTTACCATCATTTATATATAGGTTGTAGAATCTTGATCTGTGTAATTTATCATATAAATTTACGAAAATATACAAAAAAAAAATTCATAAAAAAATAAGTAAGCAATATTTCAGCTTGTCAATTGTAAACAAATAATTTAATGTAAGCTATAATATTTTTATGTATAAATAAACTGTGCAAATCTTTCCATTGTTACGCGTGAAAATGTACGCTTAAGTCTCGAATATCAGTTGAGATTTAAAGCGAATTCCTAAAGTAATGAAAAATATTAACGATAATTTACTTATTTTTTTTCGACAACCCAAAAGATTATAAAGAACCAACCAAGATTATTACATAACTTTATTTCAAAATGGAAAATGTCATCATCCATTACATAAGGATCTTCACTTCTACCTTATCGAGATGCTCAGGACCGTATTTACAGGCTTGAGATCAAAACAAAAGATCTCGAGTATGGAGTATAGTGCCAAAAACAAGCAGAGAAGTCGGAAACCCGTTGGAGGAGCATTTCTCATGTTACTGACTGACTGCCGATAACTGAGAATTCGAGCTGCGCATATAAATAAAGATTTCTGTTTTCGTCTTCCCCTTTTGTTCGGTTCGCCCGAGAGATAAGCCGAGATCTCAAAGCCATTCAGCAGCTTCAGCCGCAGGCCGCAGCCGCCGGGGAGTGCGACAGAGAGAGGGGGCCAAGCGGTCGATCGGCCGGGCGGTACAAGTGAGTCAGCCCTGGAGTGCGACAGAGAGGGCGACTATCGATCAATTTGCTTTAATTGCCATTAGCATGCCGAATTGGAGTGGCTTGCGGGGAAGCAGGAAAGAGGAGCGGGGAGCGGGGAGCGGGGAGCGGGGAGGGTGCAGAGTGGAGGGCGAATCAAATGACGGCTGTGGGTCACAATCATTTGTTACGGTTTTATGACGGTCAAAGCTGAGAGCTTTTTTCGCTCCCTTCCTATTTTTATTTTACTTTTTGGCAATATGTTTACTCGTAAAAATCTTAATTACGCGGTCTTGTTCGGAGAAAAAGCCGTCTAGTGGGATGACAAACGAATTCAGTTGGCAAGCGCACACGCCCTCAGCACAGTGGTTCTTTCCCAGCTGCGGTCAGAATAATAGCAAAACATAACTTTGTTTGCTATCATTGAGTACAAAAATATTAAAACAAATATACAAAAATTTCTAAACACTGATTATGTATTTATTTAGATGCTTAAAAATGCTTCAAATGTATAGGATTGGATCCTTAATGGAATACAAAGTCTGAAAATTAAAACTATTTAGAATATGGGAGCTATAAATATATTTCTTTGTAAATCTTGAAGAAAACCAATTTAAGTGAAATTTAAAACTATATATAATATATGTAATCAAGATTAGGTTGGGTTTTAAGGTCAAACCCTATATACTACTGATTAGAATCCGATCTCCTTTTTCGGCCATCTCAAAAATATCATATCGATACTCCGAGCCAACCATTCCACTGTTCCTTGCATGGGGAGTTGAGTTGGAGTGCAGGCCGGAGCGGAGAGCCAAGCAGAACCGACCGAAGCAGAACTAGGGAGAGGTTGTGCCGCAGATACAAACTCAGAGATACACACGCACACCACCGAACAAACAGCACTCGCGCCAAGTGTGAGTGTCTCAAAATTCAAGCGAACAAGTCGCCGCACACCCGATGAGGTCATCAATCACATGCAACAAATGCGAGGGCGGAACGAGAAGAAGGCAGGGCAGGGGCAGGAAGCCAATCCTTAAGCCTTTATGTACCAACTACTACATTCGCCTAAGAAGCCTTCATTTTACAATTGTCT
Source organism: Drosophila watanabei (assembly GCA_008042575.1). Lineage (NCBI taxonomy): Eukaryota > Metazoa > Arthropoda > Insecta > Diptera > Drosophilidae > Drosophila > Drosophila watanabei. Next base: position 6,213 of record VNJS01018014.1, on the reverse strand, counting down.
ATAAATATAAACAAACGCTTCATCTACGGATTTTGAGAGAGCAATAATGAATACTATCACAAGATGCGAAAGAGCAGACTAAGCATAGAATTAATAGCCTGAGTCTTATGTATTCTTTTTTTTAGGATAAAATCATTTTCAAGGAGCTTCCTATATATTTATTCTAAATAATTCTACTGAAAATATTTGGTTTATTTGGAAAAGTAAAGATGAATATTGAACTATTTCCTATTTCCTTAGTCTGAATTATTAGGGAATCACATATCTTGTTTAATTTAATCATAAACAATACGTTGCATAGCTTATTACCTATAATAGATTATTACTTATTTTGCTCGTTAAAGCCATTCCAAAGTTGAAAAATAAACTAATGTGATGTCATTCAGAACGTGATATTATTGAAATTAAACCAACAATAAAGGTTGTTTTTACGATCTCAGCGATATCCTCACTTTTTGCAAAACTTGAAAAATGTTTTAATAATAAAGAAAAAACATAGAGCTTACTAATAAAATTAATGTTTATATTAATAACGTTCGCAAAAGCTTATGTTCAAATTTAAAGATGCCTATGCGAATATAGGCAACCATTTTAATTTGTTATATTACTCGTTGCAGTGTTTATTGTATTTTTTTATTTACATAGTTAGGGGTGATTTTGTACTCACCAAAACTTTGGCGAAGCGCCGGTCCAGCTCGTCCGCGGTGGGCATGGGCTGCTGGCTCCGACTGCGCAGACTGGGCTGCCGGACGTGCTGGTATTGGGAGCTGCAGCCGATGTCGTAGCGCAGATCCTGCTTCTGCAGCGTGCCGGAGGTGGAGCCGTTGTGGTGGTGGCCATTGCGCATCGAGTGATGGCTGTGATGGTGCGGATGCTGCAGCTGCCCGTCGGCGTCCACATCGGCACTGGTGATGGGGCGCGACTTAACGACGCCCATTATGGTGGCAAAGCGACCGGAGCCAGGGCCGGAGCCGCACCCGCCCGCGCCTACGCCTCCTCCCCCTGGATCCACTAATCCCCCGGATCTTCCGCCGCCGGCGTCCTCGATGCTCGCCGCTTGGAGCGCTGTGCTAAGGGACAGCGACAGGGTACCCCATACAGTCCGGCAAAGAGCGCGGGTGCGTTCCGGGCAACTTGAAAGTTGCTCTTTGATTCCGTTAAAGATATCCAAAGCGGCTGCTGCTTTTGTTGTTGTTGTTGTTGTTGTTGTTGCTTCAGTGGTTGCTGCTATTTGTGCGGGCGAGCGTCAACAATTGGTCAATCGAAAATTAGGTTTTGTTGGGGTTTTAGGTTGAAAAGAGAATAAACTGCTGTGTTCAAATTTTGAAAATTTAATTTACTTCTTTCTGACAATGTAAGCAAAAACACAATTTGTTGCTGTTGCTGTTGCTGTTGCTGTTGCAGGTTCTGCGGCGACGGCGGCACTCACACAGGCACAGAGGCACAACACACGCACACGAATGCAGGCACAAACACAGACAAAGGCGGATTTAATGAAAGGCTCCTGCGGCAGGCGACGACGCCTTTCGTATTTTGTTCGCTGGCCCTTCGATCGTAACCGTGCTTTCCCCTTGAGTAACGCTTCGTTGGCGCATTTGATTGGAGCCTGAGCCGAGATTTTGGGGTACCGACTGCCCCTGCAGTTAAATGCACTTTTTTTGCCGATCGACCGCGCGACGTCCGCGCTTCACAAAAATTCCGAACAGTGTGACCGTCTCGCAAGTTGAAAATTTGGCTCCCGCCCTAAAACATCACAAAAAAGTTAAGTTTCTCCCTAAAAAATCCAAGTGAAGTTCGACGACAAAAAGGCTGAATTTTTACTTTCGCGGCAACTGGTCATACTTAAATGAACAAAAACGTAATCAATCTACGTTAAAGTATCCAAATTCCCATAAATATTGTCTATAACTTATGCAGAAGAAAACGGTTAAACGGTTTGTCATTAGAAAGTAATAGCGCAGAGATGGAATGATTATTTCTTTTCCCTTTTTCTTAAAATTGTGTTTTTCAAACTCATTACCATCCTACCTCAAAAACGGCTGGACCGAATGACTTAAAATTTTATGGATGTACTAAATACATGTAAAGTTTACGTTGTAAGCCCATGGAATGAACTTTAATCAATGAAAAAATATTAAAACTGATATATTTTTAGCAAAAAACTCAAGTTCAACTTAAAACTTTTAGCCAATATTTAATATTATGATAATATATTAATATATATTAAGGTTCTATCTTTTCACTGGAAGTAGATAAAGTTCTAAAAAACACTTCAAAAGCAGGCCGTCACATGGGATGACCCCCTTAATAAACTACATCTTCTGGTAGACTTTTCATCAAAGAAAACCACACTCATAGAAAAATAACGGATTAACGTAAACTATTTATTAGTTTTAAATTTCTGGTAGAATTAATTTGCCAGCTATGTATATATGTCCCTTTAGCAGTCAATTTGAGAAAAGAAACAAGAAAGGAAGCTAACTTCGGCACACCGAAGTTTGTATACAATTGCAGATTCCAATTGTATCAATTATAATCTATCCCAATATAATATAATATGAACTACTTTCATATTCATAAATTTTTTACAGTTTTACATTTTTTTACATTTTTACATTTAAAGTAAAATGCAATTTTTCTCCACATTTACCGATCATTTGTATAGCAGCTATATGATATAGTCGTCCGATTTTTATAAAATTATATCAAAAATTTGAAACAATATAAAAAGCTTATAACCGAGAGTTGATCAAGATATGTTAAAAAACAGTGAAGTTATACTTTCTTTTCAACAAATTTACGAATCGTTTGTATGGCAGCTTTATTATATAGTCGTCCGATCTGGCTCGTTCCGACTTATATACGAGTGAGAGTATATAGAAGTTTCACTAAGACAGCTTCAAAACTGAGGAAATAGTTTGCGTAAAAACGGACAGACGGACATGGCTAGATCGAATCGGCTGTTGATGTTGATCAAGAATATATATACTTTATAGGGTCGGAGCTGACTCCTTCATTGCGTTACAAACTTTTGGCTGAAAAAAACGATAAGCTGCTAAGTTCGATAAGTTGGGACAAATGAAATAATCGAATATTTATTATTATTTTGCAACGAGGTATGAAACTTTGCTGAACCAAATAGTATTAGCGCTTTTTGACCATGCAATTTTCGCGCAATATTTAAAAAAGTCAAATACTTGAGCTTGCTTGACCTAATGAAGATTATTAAGCCTTTTTTTGAGTCAGTTTGACCTGATCTAACTTTCTAGCTGAAATCGAATCCGACCTCCATACCTTAAGGTTTTCGGGATATTAAAAGTGCAAAAATTTCGTTATTGTTGTGCGTTTGAGGTGCTGTTAATTCGAAAATTAAGAGGAAAAACTATATATAAATTAAAAGACGAGATCTCGGAGTCAAATAAAGTTTATTTTTTAAATGTTAAAAACTTAAAATGGAGGACAATACTCCGAGTACGTTTAGTTGAAATATCTAGTAAACCTGACGTATGGAAAAATTTCGAGTTTACCGCATCGAAATTCTTCGGGAAAGTTTACTCTGGTTTTCGATTCTAAGAAAAATTCCCCCTTTTTCGACCTGTGTCATACTCTACGGAAACGATTTATAATTAAATATTCCTGCAAGAGATACATTTAAAAAAAATACATTTCAAAATGTATATAAAAATATAAATTTTATCAGAAATATTAAATTTTATTTGTGTTTATGTTTTAATTAAATTTTGACCGAATAGAAATGATTTCATGTAATGGTTCGGGACTATACCTTACGATAGCTTCGAATGATCAATACCACACATTGTTCTGCACATTTCAACAATAGCGATGCGTAGATATTTTTCAGCCCTCCATATACACCTTTTTAGCCTTTTAACACCTGTTAGGCTGAGAGAGATTATAAAGTCAAGAAGGCGCAAGCGCGAGCGTGAATTATTACAGGCCATAACGCCGTATGGCAAAAAAGTGGCACGCGTTAGTCACCGAGTAGCAATTGGAGGAGAGTCATCCTTCCGGAAATTAGAAAGAACGTAAGTATGCAGCATTTTAACTCTTTTCGTATTATTTTAAACATGAGCTCACCTAGAATCGCAATTAGTTATAAGCAACCAACGTCCGTTTTGCACGCAGTGTGCACGGACCATTGAAGACGCAGAAAATGTCCGTCTTGTCTGTCCGAGATCCTCTGTTGGTACGGGAAGAGCTTAGCTTGAGTGTTGGGATACCAAGTAAGCTCGTTAGAAATCTTTATTTGCGTGAAGCAACACGGCAGCAGAGGCCATCAAATCCTTGCGTCGCGCTTAAAGAAGCGCACCATCGTATTCAGTACCTAGGTAGTACCTAGTGAAGGCTTTCGAGCCATCTCCCCCTCGTGTGACGAAATACTTAGCGGTCACACCGCAAGAGGGAAACGGAGAGTAGGTGGGTTTTTAGTGGGTGAGGTAATTCCAAGTCCCACACTTATCGGCTTTCAATGCTTTTCCCCCTACACAAAAAAAAAAAAAAAAAAAAAAAAAA
>VNJS01018012.1:0-35138 GCA_008042575.1 Drosophila watanabei | reverse complement strand
CCGGTGACATCGGGTCGGTATGCACAAACCGAGGAATGGATATCTCTTCTAGTTGAGACAGGGTGCTTTTCAGCATATTCCATGCTGTTTCCAAATATATAGGAATCGACTCTCGACTCGAGCAGCTCTAGGGAATGAAAATTTTGCAGATTCACTCAACCTTTTTAAACACCGAATAGCCAGAAATGGAGCTGGTACAGTACCATATGTTACGGTGTTGAGCTTATACAATCTCAAGGATTCAGAGGGGTCTCTTCTCCACACTATAAGTTGAAACTGCCTATCCGATTCATGAACCATAACTTGGCGATACATCTTCTTAACATCGGGAGACAGGGCATACCTGTGCAGCCGGAAGCGGAGTAGAGTGGAGTATAACTCCTCTTAAATCGTTGGTCCAACTAACAGAATGTCGTTCAATGCCACCTAAGACGACGTCTTGCAGGACGCATCGAAAACGACGCGAAGTTTTGTGGACGTACCCTGAGGCCTTAAAACACATTAATGAGGGATGACATAATGTGGAGTGGAAGGAATTTTATTGTCTGTAGGCGACATGTGACCTGGGCAAGGTATTTTTCCATGAATTCCAAGTACATAGCTTTCATGTTAGAATCTCGAGACAACCTTCTCTCAAGCGACAAAAACCGCCGTTTTGCAACCTCAAAGGAGTTGCCTAACCCATTGGGATCGGATTTAAACGGCATTCTTACTTCAAACCAACCTGACGGCAATACCTGAGTTGTTTTCCTGTAGTGTGTTGTCAATCGACACTAAAGGTTCTTCACTACAACTGAAACTATTCACAACTTGTTTCGGGATTGCAGATTTGTATCTGCCCGAGACTACCCAACCAAAAAGGGTCTTTTGCAGAGTTGGATAGTCAGGACTTTGTCTAATTTGACCAACAGCTAGCAATTCGAAAAATGATTCGGCTCCTATTAGCATATCATTTTTTTGGGACTTATAGAAGTAGGGGTCTGCTAATGGTAGGTTCTTTGGGATCTTCCAATCACTGACGTTCACCGATTGGTCAGGATGGTACCCGGAGATTGATTTCATGATTCAGAAATCAAAGGAGAACTTACTACCATTTATTCGCGACTTCACCACTGTGTGTACCTTTTTACCCAGAGACCAGCAGTGCTCGCTCTTTTTTCGGACACTTACGATCGACGTAGCCAAAATCATCCTGTCCAATGACGTGGCATGCATAACATGTGACGTGGAAGGCTGATCTTGGTTCAAAGGAGGAGAGATACTCTCTTGGGGTGGTGGCAACGCTAAACTGTTCTCAGGCACTGTATACCTGTGGAGCAGTAAATGATGCGATCGGTCGCAAGCTGCTTTTTGCCTTTGCATTTCGAAACAGTATGGCCCTTTCGCAAACAATTGATGCATAAGGAGGCAGACTTAACAAACTCGAACCTTTGCATTACAGAGAGACGCCCAAATGGACTGCAATTCGTCAATATATGATCTGCTGCATTGCAATAGTTTGCTGAGGCTTGCTGTTGGAGGCGGAACACGAAAAGGAGCTATTGTTATGCTGCCTGCTCGACACTAATTTGTCTTGCTTCGGCTTTGTCGATTCTTCTGCAGATAGATGCTGATATCGGCGATATAGTATTTGTTTTTAAATCGGACCAAAGCGGCAAAGTCTCATAGTCGAACTGTTCCTCCCATTTTTGTTTGGTCTCTGGGTCGACTCGATTTAATACCAAATATATCACCATTGCGTTTGAAATCTTTGTGTCATCTCCTATCGATAAGAGAAAACCGTAAATCGATGAATCGGTATCGATAAGGTTTCTCAAGGAGGATGCGGACTGGTGCGATATTTTCGGATGACTGAACAATGTTGATATGTTATTTATAAAGATTAGGCATTCGTTATCGTAAACCTTTTTAAAGCTGGTCATTGCCTTCTGGTAATTGCTCTCGGTGACTTGGTAAGCTTTAATTGTTCCTACAGCTTACCAGAGAGACAGGATATTAAATGGTTACATTTTCCGATAACTGGAATGCTGGCGTCTTTATGAACCAAAGTCTCGAAAAGACTGATAATATTTTTAAGCTCCGAATAATTTCTGCTAAATTTTGGCAATGCCAAATTCGGAAGTCGCGCACGAGTTGGTGTCACAGCAGCTGACCCAGTAGTTTCGCTATCGCTGGCTGTTTTCAAGGCAAATAACAGCGACATTATTTTAGCCTTGGTAACTATGCATAGTTCTTCCAACTCGTCGCCAAATTCATCGTCACTATCGATGTCTTCTATTTGTTCTCGTAACTGATTTGCCTTATTAATTGAAGCATTTAAGTTTTCGAGTCGACATTTTAATTCTTCCTCCGAAATCGGAATCGATCTCTGTTCTAATCGAACGTTTAATCGGCTGATAGCTTTAACCCGACCTTGGAGCTTGCTTTTCAGTACTTCTAGTACAGATTTATTTTTTGTTTCTGTTGTCATGTTATTTGTTTTTAATTAAATAATTAATAAATTTATTATAATTATTTTTTTTTATTATTAAATTAAATGTTCAAAATAATTTTTTCTCAATCAGACGACAAATGAAGATTTAATAAGCTTTTGAACCACTAATTATCAAATGAAACGAAAAATATATTAATAATTAATTAATAAATTCATTTATTAATATTTAATTATTATATTGTTTTTCGAATAGTTTATTATTTTCTGATGAGAACGACAACGAAAAATATTTTAAATCGAAAATCAAATCACGCAGTATCAAAATTAATAGTGGGTGCAAATGACACCAAAAAAGGGTATACCCGCTGAATACAGGGTAGCGCGTCACTTGACGGTCCGCAAATCTAAGCGCGGCAAACGAAAAGGGCCCAACAACAACAACGTTTGCACCGGTCTACAAGCGAAAGCGAAAACGAAAAAGTTCACCGCTGCAGCTGCTGTATATAAGGCTTATTTGTCTGTAATGGTGTGCGGCTTGGATTAACTTCCCAAATATTAATGCGAGTTTTAACGAGAAGGGGGAGAGGGGGCGACAGTGATTGCAGTAATACAATACAAAAATGAAGTAAATGTTGCGTCCAAAGCGATTCAATATAGATAACTGTGTATGTATTTTAAGAGAATATATATGTATAATATAATAAAATATAATAATATAATATAATATATAATACAATAATATAATTTTCATGCAAATCTAGCTCTACTATATTGATACGTATGTGCCAAGAATTGAAAGCGAGGTGCAATTTTTCAGCACAAAACAATAAAAAAATATAGAATTGTCTCAAATTCGAGCTTTAATTTTTGAACAAATACCTCTTCTATTATATATTTCTAACAGCCACTTTCCTTTGGTGAGATCCCTCGGTAATATGTAATCCGTTGGAAATATTAATAATAAAGAACCTGGGAGTTTACAAATTAGGTGTGTGGTTCGCCCACAACATTATTTCCTGATGAAATACGCCGACATACTCAACCTAACGATGGAGGAGCTGTCTAAATGGCCTTCTCAGAAGCACGTGCCGTTGACCGGGGACAAGAACATTCACCAATTGAGGGGAATTTTAAAGGCTGTGGTTGTAGATCAAGATGATAAAGCCTTGATAGAAGCCGGAGAGTTGAACGACGATATTGGCGTGGCGGAGTTATGAGTTATGTTAGGGGATATTCCACAAGCAGTAAAGGATAAACATCTAGTAAGAGTAGTTTTCGCGGCTTAAGCGGCCAAAGTATTTTGACATTTGTTTCAAGAAGATTCCTATTTAATTCTACCTACGCCTATACTTTTAAGCAGAAATGTACTTAAACTCTTATCACTTAAGTTAGTCAAACGCAGTAATGTTATGAGAAAAGGTCTCAATTAGTTATCACTTAATAAAACCATTGTTTTATCTACTGATTCCATTCTTGCTGCCCTATTTGCTAGTACATATAAGTGAAATAACAATATAATGAAAGGCGAAGAAAATTATTTACGTGTAAACGCACCTGCGTCCCCGACCAAGCCTCAGATCTTTCAGGAATGGATGCAAGATTTCGCGAATTGTAGGGTATCGAGTGAAGATGATGCAGTTAAGGTAGGCAGTGAGCTTGGTGGTGCCTCAATGCGAGAGTGTCGTGAAATAATAGATAAACAATACATTGATAGGTTTTCTAAAAGTTATGGTGTGTCAAAATATAAAATGTGCATTCGTCTTACTGATTATACACTATTTTTTGTGCCCCTAGAAGGCTGTCATATTGTGAGAGAGAAATAGATTCCGAAACCGTTAATGATCTTTTAACTAATAGAATCATCCGACCTAGAAATTCGCCGTATGCCTCAGCCGTGGTTTTTGTTAGAAAAAAAGATGGAAATGTAAGAAGGTTTGTTAATTACCGTGGATTGAATAAGAAGAAGTAAAAGTAGTAGTAATAACAATACTAAAAATAATATTTTAAAACTACAATATTTTTCTTCTTTTGTCAATGTATCTGCTCACATGAGGATCTTTGTTAGGTGGCTCAGATGAGTTAGTATGACAGTATGGCATCTAGAAAAAAAAAAAAAAAAAAAATTTTTGAGTGATGCACAGCTTTATTTCTTTTTTCGCCACATTTAATGAAGTTTTATTTATGTTCATTTAGTTTTTGTTACTTAGCAATGGTAAAAAATTATTTCACAGTCCATTATGTTAAAACTTAGGAACACTTACCTGATATATGTTTTTTATAATTTAAACTTTAAATTTGATTCTGCTTCTAGCAATTTTACTTACTAAAACGCATTAAACAAGTTCAAAAAAAGACACGCACTTCTCTAAATAACAAAAAAAAAAAAAAACACTTATCAAGAACAAAGGTTTCTCTTTTTGTTGGTTATGTTCCGCTCTTTTTTGATGAGAGATTGTTAAATTTTGACCTTTTTTTCATTATCTTTTCATTTACAATATTTCATCATCTTTAAAATAACATTTATGATTAATTTGGCCTATTGATGAAAAGTGGTACTGCAGGGTAGTTCTCCAACTTTAATACAAATATTTGTCAATAAATATGCAAAATACATACGCCCAACTTTACATTAAATTTACACAACAATTATATGCATACAATATTACAAATAAACCTATATTAATTATATATTTCACATAAAAACGTTGACTTAAATTTTACATACTGTGGGCAAAAAGTAACTATATCAGTAACTATTTTCATACCCAAATTATCGGTCAAAATCAAAAAAAAAGCTGCTACACAGCCGATGTTTACCTCACGTGCTACCTCTTCAACACTCGCATTTTAATTTTCGAGGACGATGTCCTTCACTTTATGGATTTTATCTACAGTAGTAGAGAGAGGACGACCGGAACAAGTCATGTCTTTGACGGTTTCTCAAGCTTCCTTGGAGGTTTTGTACTAGTCTTAAACTAGTCTTAAAAAAATTCTTTGTTCAAAAGTTTTGTACAATGTAAAAATCGAAAAATTCACTCGGTCTCTTTGTAAATACAAGCGTTATTACATTAGTCATAATAGCTTTGGCATTAAATTTTTCACAGATTTCTTTATCAGTCCTGCCAAGACGTGAAATAAAGAATTAGCCCGAAATGTTAAGCCCCTGAAGACTACATTAAAAATTCACCTTACTTTTTTCCCACAGTAGATTATTTTTTGACTCGGCGTTGCTCAATTCGGAACTGAGCCATCTCCAAGCATACTCATATAAACATATATTTATCCGCCTTCCCTTTATTTCAGCTGTTCTTCATTGGAAAACTGCAAATGCATAACCATAGCCACACAGACGCATTGTATCTGCAAACAGTAAAGGACAAATAAAGCACACGTCAACCAAAAAAGTCCACTCACATAAAATAATTCTTAAAATACTTGGTAAAAATTTCAATTAACAAGAGCAAGTAGAATTTCACATGCCCTTCCATACCCGCATTAGTGTTACCGTGAATGTTTTGCTGTTGACCGAGTATTATTGAGTTTATTGGAATATTTCCGTTTGAAAACCATACAAACAAACGAAGGTTATTTCTATAACATCCTAGAGCGTAGTATTAATTACGAGTTTAGGTTCGACACTTTTTAACAATTCGAAAAATAAATATCTATTCCCGAGCTTACACGGAGTCATCATTACCAAAAAAAAAAACCGATATTCCTAAATGGCTAGAACTTGGTTATTTCCTAATATATCCAGTGCGTAAAAGTCCACAATTCCTCCAACTGACTATAGAAAATCGTTCTTCTTATATAAAAAAACAGTCGTGCCTAAATTTTTTTCGCAAGCTGCATAATTAAGTAGAAGACAAACTTAAATGCTTTATAAGTACATATCTTAAAAATTAACTCACCTATTTATACAAAGCGTTTTAAAGTTCGGTCTTCATGGAACCGACAGGAGTTATCATTTGAGAAATTTCGTTTAATGCTTAACACGAGCGATTTAGATGTTTTTATTAATAATTTTACGCAACCTCGCAACACACCTCGGATAATACGAAAATAATTTGTTTGATACTACATTGTAATCCAATTAAACTAAGAATATTATTTCAAGTTACGCAAAAAAAAAACCTATTGTAATCCAATCACACATTTTCGAGCATTTTAATGATAAAACTTATAAAAACAAAATATACGTGTTTATTAACTAAATCTGCTATAGTTTTAGCTTTTATTTCTTAATTTACTTTACAATTATTTTATTTAATATACCACGAGGTAAAATTTTTTTTCATGTCGTATTGTTTATGGAAAATCAATTTTCGAACTTAATTAATGGAAATGCATCTTAAAATACAATATTTCTTTATAACTAATTTTATGCTCTTTAAGTTAGAAACGGGTGACAAACTAACATTGATCTAAGACTACTATAAGCTAACACATTCAGTTTTTGCTGCTTTCATCACATACAGCAAAAATAAAAATAGGTATATTCATCCTAATCAAAATATTATCTCCGATTTTTATACAACAAATAAGTTTTCATTGATTGTGGAAGCTGAAGCTGTTGTATACGTTTCTACAAGTTCGTGCGACCAATTTTTTGTCGAATTGTTCTTTTGCACAGATCCATTAGTGGCAAGGGTTCGGCTTAAATGATAGAAACAAGTATATTTTGTTATTATTTTTCTTATGTTAAAATTATAAGAATAAAACATTAACTAAATAGACAAAATAGCAATGTGTCGTAAAGAAAAATCAGACTTTTGAGTTATTTTTACCGCTACTTGAACCCGCAAGATTCAATCTGTAAAATTCCTTATTTTTTTATTTTTCACGTCCTCTCTTACTCAGGCTCTTTTATTAGTGATCGAACTCCTCTCGATCATTCATGGTCGATAACAATATATCGTGTGCTTATGTTCTTATCGATATTTACATCTGATAGTTTCTTAGTGTTACCTTATCAAGTTTATACTATATTTAAACTATTTACATTCGGCCGACCTGACTACAGATCGACCACGATCTTTATAAACAAAGGGCAACAATTTCATTACCATTACTTATCCAAGGCTTAAGTCTAGCAGGTTCTAAAACACCTCTAAATGGCAATTGCGTTAACTGGCAATCATCAATATCAACGACTTCGTACCTATCATTATCGAACACACGGCTTATCTTTTAAGTCCCACGGTACTTGGGAGCAAACTTCTTATTAATTCCTGCAGTGATATCGACATTTCTTATGGCCACATAATCACCTACTTGATATTCTCGAGGAGCTCAATGCTTTCTACTATAAAAATCTTCGTTTCTCCTTTGGGAATTCTGAATATTGACAGTTGCATGCTCACGGATTCTGACCAGATCTCTAGGTTCATTATTGAATTTATTTTCCAAGTACTCAGAAACCTATTCCACTATAGGTCCCTTTTGTACTACTCCAAACAAAAAAACACTAGGCGCTACTTAGGTGCTACTATGTACTGCGTTATTAATTGAATATTCGACTTTATTAAGTAGCTTATACCAATCGGATTGACTTAAAGGTTCTGATAATTTCCCTAACACATGGTTTACACGCTCTACCTGGCCGTTAGCTTGAAGTGCTCTAGTAGCTACTTTTATGTGCTCAATGTCTCGCTCTTGACAAAAGGTGCTGAACTCGAGTGACGTAAAACAAGTTCCGCGATCCGGTATGATTCTATGGGGACGACTATAAAAATCAAAGTATTTGCTCAACGCATCTCTCGCTTCTCTTGTACTAGTTGTATTTACCGGAAAGAGTTTGACAAACTTGGTAAAAGCATCAATAACAACTAGGAGATGCTTTCTCTTTGAAATTATACTTAGTAAGCGGCCTAAATGATCTATATGGAGTGTGTGAAACGGAATACTGAATGCAAAATGCACGAACGGCAATTTCTAATAAAATGCTCAACTTTAGTTCTCATTTCTGGAAACCAATAGGTCCTTTTCAAATCCTTAACGCACTTATCTGCTGCCAAATGTCCTAGTTTTTCGTGAGATTTCCTAATAAGCTGTTATTCCATACAGACAGGCACATATAAACAACAAGACTCGTCGCCATTCTTTCTACATACTAGTCCATCCCTCAACTCAAAGTAACGCAAGTTTTCTCTCTCCAGTTTCTCTCTCAATCTAACTATATTCTCATCTCTCATTTGCTCCGTTTGTAGAATCAGGTCTACGTCATCAGGTGTTGCTCCTACGACTCAAACTAAAGGTATTGATTTTAGAAAAGCATCCTCACGAGACTCCAATTTACCATCTCCCCATTTTACTACCGTTCATGTAATTCTTATCAGCCATCTCTTCCTCTTCTTTCTCATGAAGATTCTCTAACATAACACGAATTCTCTCTAATGGGTCTTTACAAGAGCACTCTACTAACGAACTATCTACAGGTGTGTCTCTACGGATCTCTAAAATGCTTTTAATAAAACTATTTTCACTGCTTCTTTTAAGGTTGTCTCTACGGGTTTCTGTAAGTTCGTTTCTACGGTTTTCTAAAGGTTTGTCTCTACGGCTGCCTCTATGGTTCTTAACAAGTTTATCTCTATGCTTCTGCTCAAGGTTTTCTAACAAGTCCTCATCATTGCCTAACTCACTATTCTTTAACAGCTTCACAACTTCTATTTGTCTACTCAAGGCATCGACATCGACAAGCACACCGGGTCTATGCATAATTGAATAATCGTAGTTCTCTAGCTCAAGGGACCATCTGGAAAGCCTAGGATTAATAGCTTTTCTACTAAGTGTCTGCACTAACGAATTGCAGTCCGTAATTATTTTAAACGGCCAATGCTCAAGGTACACTATAAAACGGCGCAACGCATTTATTATCGCGAGTGTTTCCATATCAAAACTATGGTATCGGGATTCTGCTGCAGTGGTTTGACCTGAATAATACAAAATAGGATGCATTTTCCCATCATCTTGTCGCTGCAACAATATAGCACCAAACCCATGGGCACTGGCATCTGTATGGAGCTCAGTTTCTTTACCAGGACTTAAAATGGCTAAAACAGGTGGATTAGCTAAATCATTCTTCAACTCCTTAAATGCACTTAATTGCTCATCATTGAGTGGAAAAGGACCTCCTTTCTTCAATAATTCTGTCAGGAGTTTAGCTATTCGGGCAAATGAAAGGACAAAACGTCTAAGTTACGAAAAGAATCCTAAACACGAGTGAAGGCTATGAACATTTTGTGGCACAGGAAAATTTTTCAAAGCTTCTAAATGCGATTCATCTACTGTCTTTGTCGCTATAACTATATCGTCCATATAAATGACTAGGTTCTTCTTTCCTATAAAGTCTGAAAACGTTTCTGAAATAAATCGTTGGAACACTGCAGGGCCATTCTTCAATCCAAAAGGCATCCTCAGATACTCATACTATCCTTGAGGGGTAACAAATGCTGTATACAGTACGGATTTTTCTTCGACTTTTATTTGATGAAACCCGCTTTTGAAATCAATGACAGAGAAACAACATTTTCCTTCCAAATACTCCAAGCAATCTTCAATAAGGGGCAAAGGAAAATTATCTTTGACAATACGCTTATTTAAACTACGGTACTCAACGCATATTTGAATTTCACCAGACTTTTTCTTGCAAAGGCCCAAAGGTGACGCATAAGGTGAGGCGATAGGACGTATAACGTTTTTCTTAAGCAGATCATTAAAGATTTCCGCAACTTTCTTTCTCTCAAACTAAGACAGGCGTCTCGGAGAACAGTAAAACGGAGTGGTATCGGTTAATTTAATGGACATCCGATATCTAGGTGCTGTGTTGTAATCACATTGCTTACTAACATGATGAGATTGAAGAATAACTTTTTCACACATCTTTGCCGATTCCAACCCAAACTCAGATCCTATCTCAAAAGAATCATCTAACAGTGGTTCGATAGCATTCAAGAATCCCTGCATATCGCTGTCAACATTCAAAATTTCTCCAAAGCTTTCATTATCTGAACCTGAATTGTGATTATGACTTAAATTAGAAGGTATATGAGTATTTTTGTTTAAGTTATGCTTTGGTTTGATCTTCGCGGTGAAAAGGGAAGGGTCTTTGGATTTAGCAGCACTAAACTTAACATTACTATCTCTTTTATGAACTAATTGAACCTTTATTATTTTAAGTGAGTCTCGCCCTAACAGTACAGGGAATGGTAATAGCTTATCGTCGATTATATTTAAGAGAAGCGAGTATGTTTTCGCGTGAAACTTAACAGAGGCCTTCAAATCGCCCCAAATTGATAGTCGGTCCTCCTAGACCAGCGTACCACGATTTTGTTAAACTCGAACCAATATTTTTTGGAATTAGTGACTTACGAATATAGCTAGCCGGACTGCCAGTATCGAAAAAACTTACAACAGAAATATATTTTCCCTTTTCACCTCGCAATCCTCAAATTTTGATTTGTTTGACCGCTGTCAAGTCCTAGGATCCAGATTGATCTTCATCTTCCATCACTCCCAGTCTTAGGCTGCAAACATAGTGCGCGCTGAGACGAAGATGAAAATGAAGTCAAAGTTGAAGACGAATTGCTTGCGATGCTAGTAAGCTAATAGGTTGCATAGTGCAAGACGAATTTGTTGCGATTTTGTGATGTTAGTCGCAATGGATTTCTTATCAGATGATGACCTGCTGTTAGAGCAAAGTTTATTTTTTAAATTAAAACGGAACAAAAAAAGTGAACGGAAGAATTCACCTAATTAATTTGGAAAGAAAAGCATTCGGCGAATTTCATCATTTATTTAATGAGCTGCGATAAGATGAAAAAAATTTGTGAAGTATACCAGAATGAAAGTCAGCATTTGATTACATTCTGCTAAAAAGAGAAACGCCTATTATTAAAAATTTTACAAATTTTAATAAAGAATAACGTAAAATATCAAGCGATTCGTCTTCAAAAACAGTACTGCACCGTTTGAAGCTGATCGCTTGCGTTTCGTCTTCATCTTCGTCTTCGTCTCAGCGCGCACTATGTTTGCGGGCGAGCGAATTCATATGAATTGTTCTGCACTGTTTTTCGTCTTCAGCTTCGTCTTCATCTTTATCTTCGTCTCAGCGCGCACTATGTTTGCAGCCTTATTGACGCATCTCGCTTAGGGCATCGCTGGTACTTGTGGTCCAGCCCAAAGCACTTGAAGCAGGCCCCATCCGGCCTCTTGGGTCGTCCGCAATCTCTAGCCATGTGCCCCATTTGCCTGCAATTATAGCAGCGAATGGCTTCAGGAACAGGCGCGCGTGTTTGGGGCTTCCCCAATTTAGTCTGCTCCTCCGGCTTTGAAGTCAGCTTCGCCGGCATTTTCTTCAGTTTGTCGTAAATCATAATTTTCTGACGCAGCTCGTTCAAGGAAGTGCAGTAAGCTATTGCAGACGCATTTCCAGACTTATCTCCCAAGCCTTCCACGATGAATCAGTTGATATCATCTGGCGCCAGATCCAGCTGTCGCCCAATGCCGCACATGGCAAAAAAAAATTTGTAGGGCACTTTCCCCAGGTAATTTCTTCCTGGCTTCCAGCTGCTTAAACACATCAAATGCAGTGATCTAGAGGTCAAAAACGGCAATTAGTTCTGCTCGCAGCCTCGGCCAACTTAGGGCTGCTGTTTCGTTCATGAATGCTCTTGCAGATCCGATCAACAAACGTTTGGCGAAAATAAAACGTTTTTTCTATGTTGTTTGATGAAAAAACGTCAATCCAACGCAATACAGGATATCCATTGTCCCCAGAAAACGGTTGAACGGCGTCCAGATCACTGATATCGATAATGGTTTTTTTAGTTGACTTATTTTGGCTCAACGCTTTTTCTAACTCAGCCACACGTTTACGCGTAGCGTACAACTTTTCAATTTGCTGATGGTGTTGTAGCTCTGCCTCTAAGTTCGCCGAGAGTCGTTCACGACTCTGCATGTCCACCGCCGCCACATCGTTGCTTCCCAAAATTTCATTATTCGCCGAAACTCGTTCACAAGCTTTCAGCTCAAGTCTTGTCTTCTTTATTATGTCGCTATATTTCATGACCAAGGTGTTCTATTTTATACGGGCCTTTACCCTACTCCTGATTTGTAAAACTCCTTATTTTCCTTTTTTTCACGTCCTCTCTTACTCGTGCTCATTTATTAGTGATGTACTCCTCTTGTGTGCATATGTTCTTATCGATATTTACATCTGATAGTTTCTTAGTGTTACCTTATCTAGTTTATGCTACATTTAAACTATTTACAAATCAAAGATAGGAAATTCGGATTTTAAACAGAATTCATGAAGCTTTAATTCAACATACTTGATTTTTTTGTATCATTCTTTCGCATTATCCTATGATTCTAGGTGCGCAAATCACGAATAACGCCCGCAGTAGAAACAGCTTTTCATGCGAAATCAACAAAAGTTTATTTCCACAACGGAGAGGAGTCGCTCCTGGGCGACCCTTTCAAAACCACCAAACAAACGCCAAGCTATAGATTTCAAAGAAAATCATGATTTGTGCAGAGAATACCCCAGTCCTTCAATAACCTTCGCCCATAAAAGCACCAAGACCACGAGTAATAACGATTCCGAACGTTAACAAAGTGGGTAAAATGGAGGCGACACTCCTGACAGTTACTCCCAAAGCCACACAACCATCCCTGGCGACCTGCGAATTTATGCTAGGAATTCTGAACGGGCTATCACAAGGCTGTTAAGTAAGCACCACAAAGCTTATACCCAAAGGAAGACAAAAGCTTTCGGCTCGTAAGAAAAATCTGGCTTCCTCAGCTCCCCAAATCCTAATCTACTTTGAGAAACTGGGGCAAACGTTGCAATGGGATCAAAGCGCGTAATGAATTGAGCGCATTGAAGAGCTTAATTGAATTTTTTATAATGAGCCTTCTTTCTCATAAATGGTATATCACACATAATGCGGGAGACCTTAAGTAATTGTAACAAAAAAGGAAGCTATCTTTGACACGTCGAAGTTTGTATACTCTAGCAGAATGCAATTGGATCAATTATAATCTATCCCTATCGAATATTATATTAATTACTCTAAAATTCTTTTTTTTTTTTAGTTTTGCTTTTTGGTTTTAAATGTAATTAATATAATTTAAAATGTAGTTTTCCTCCATATTTCCAATCGTTTTTATGGCAGCTATATGATATAGTCGTCCGATTTTTATGAAATTAAAAACGAAATTCTAAAGTAATATATATTGTTGGATCTCAAAGTAGAAGAATCTCAAAGTTGAAATCTGACAAAGTTATATGTTTCTAAAAAAAATTGTCGACCTTTCCAATGGCAGCTATGATATAGCAGTCCGATTTTAATAAACTTAAACCCCTTATTTTTATATTGCGCGCCTTAGTGTGACCACCCATTTGAGTTAGCGATAAGAGACCGATCGTACACTTAGTTGGATTTTGTAAAATGAAGAGACGGGCACTCTTAAGCTTGGTGAAAAAGAAGAAGAACGTGTTGTGGAGGAAAAATAATAATTTGTTTAAATAAAAGCCATCCGTTGGGAATATTTATTGAAAGGAACCTAGGTGTTTACAAATCAGGTGTGGGGTTCGCCCAAATCATTATTTCGTCATGAAATACGCGGATATGTCTAAATGGCTTTTTAAAAAGCTCGTGCCGTTGACCGGAGAGGAAAACATTCACCAGTTGTGGGGAATGGTCAAGACAATGGTTGTAGATCAGGATGAGAATGCCTTGATAGAAACCGGAAAGGTGAACGACGATATTGGCGTGGTGGAGAGCGTTGTGCATAGCGTGGCAGAGAGCAGAGCGGAGAGCGTCGTGGGAAGTGAGCTAGCGAAAATTTTCTGGAGATAATAACATGTCTATGCACGCATGGATTCGCGACTTCGAGCTTGCTGCAGTTATACACGGATTAAACAGCTCTCAACGTTGGCTGTTGGGCAATCGAATGCTGGAGGGCTCAGCCTGCTCATACGTGATGCTTGAAAAACCCGCTACTTGGAAGGAGCTAAGCGAGAGCCTACTAAAAACCTTCGGATTCCGGATGACCAATCACCAGGTAACAAAGCATTCTTGCGAATGAATCGTTGCTGCAATATTTTATTGCGATGCGTCATATTGCGGAACAAGGAACTTTTGAAGAAACAGACGTCATAAAATACATTGTTGATGGTCTGCAGGACCATTCTGGATGCGCAGCGCCGTTGTATTATTGCGCTTCCCTGGATGAGCTACGCGAGAAGATGATGCGTTACCAGATGGAACAGCCTGAGGACAAGCGGAAGACACCGGGAGTTGTACGTCAAGTTGCACCTTTGCGGCAGGTGCCTGCAACAAAACCTACACATGCCGGAGGAGATGCTGCAAACGAAAGATGCTTCATTTGCCGAGCGATGGGGCACTTCAGCAGCCAGCGCAAGAAACCGAAGCGCCCGGAGGGAGCTTGTTTTCATTATTTCCAGATCGGACACCAATATCGGCGGTGCCCGAACCGTGTACGATTGGCTGCCCTGGTGACGGGCAAGACGAGAAGGAAGACGACGATGACGCTTTTGGTGGGAACCCATATATTCAATTAGTAAGCATAAGAATACTTAGTGAAGAGGGATGCATTGATATTGATAAAGTTTTTGCGTTACTAGATACCGGAAGCCCAGTGAGTTTTGTTAGCAGAGGAGTCATTCCGCAAGCTGTTAAGGATGAACATCTAGTAAAGAGTAGTTTTCGCGGCCTAAGCGCTCCTTTTGTTTCAAGAAGAGTATTACAGCATTGAAGCTTTTGTTTTTCCTAATTCTATTTTACCTACGCCTATACTTCTAGGCAGACTTAAACTCTTATCACTTAAGTTAGTCAAACGCAAAAATGTTATGAAAAGAGGTTTCAATCATTAAATAAAACCATTGCATTATCTACCGATTTAATTTGTGCATCCCTATTTGCTAGTAGATATAAGTTAAATAACAACACAATGAAAAGCAAAGAAAATTATTTATGTGTAAACACACCTGCAACCCCGGCAAAGCCTCAGATCTTTCAGGAATGGATGCAAGATTTCGGGAATTGTAGGGTATCAAACGAAGATGATGCAGTTAAGGTAGGCAGTGAGTTTGGTGGTGGCTCAATGCGAGAGTGTCGTGAAATAATAGATAAACAATACATTGATAGGTTTTCTAAAAGTTATGGTGTGCCAAAATACAAAATGTGCATTCGTCTTACTGATTCTACACCATTTTCTTGTGCCCCTAGAAGGTTGTCATATCGTGAGAGAGAAATAGTTTCCGCAACCGTTAATGATCGTTTAACTAATAGAATCATCCGACCTAGTAATTCGTCGTATGCCTCAGCCGTGGTAATAGTTAAGAAAAAAGATGGAAATGTAAGAATGTGCGTTGATTACCGTGGTTTGAATAAGAAGACTGCTAGAGATAACTTTCCGTTGCCCCTTATTGAAGATTGTTTAGAATACCTTGAAGGTAAATCCGTGTTCTCCGTTATTGACCTTAAGAGTGGCTTTCACCATGTAGGTGTTGAAGAAGAATCTGTAAAATTTACCGCTTTCGTGACTCCGGACGGGCAGTTTGAATACTTGAGGATGCCTTTTGTGCTTAAAAATGGTCCAGCTGTTTTTCAAAGATTTATTTCCGATGCCTTGAGAGACTGTAAGAAACCGACAGATTGTTGTTTTTTTATGGACGATATTATTTTAGCATCATATTCCGTGGAAGAGCATAAAAAGATATTAGCTAAGTTGTTAGATCGACTCGTAGAGTTTAACCTTGAGATAAATTTGAAAAAAAGTAGTTTCCTGCAGAAGCGAATAGATTACCTAGGCTATGATGTTAGTGTTCAATTCTGCCTAACGATACACACCTAACTGCTATAAAACAACATCCGGAACCAATTAATAGCAAAACGTTACATTCCTATCTCGATTTATTTTCTTATTTTAGGAAGTTCGTTCAAAATTTTTCGCGTGTAGCAAATCCGTTGACCGACCTTCTTAAAAAAGGGAGACCGTTTCCCATGTCGGATTCCGAAAAAAGAGCATTCTGCAGCTAAGGACAGCGCTATCGAGTCCTCCCGTCCTATCAATCTTCAATCCGCAGTATGAAACCGAATTGCACACGGACGCAAGTTCCCACGGGTTTGGTGCTGTTTTGATGGAGCGACAGCCGGATAAAAAACTACACCCTGTTTTCTTCTACTCGAGAAAGGCCACTGCAGCCGAATCTCGCTATCACAGTTTTGATCTCGAAACCTTGGCAATCATATACGCCTTGCACCGTTTCCGAGTATACTTGGAGCATAAACCCTTTCAGATAGTAACCGACTGTAGTTCCTTGGTTCTTCTTGAGTCGGAAAGTTTCAATTATTCGATAGCCCATAGGCCGGGGTCAAACATGGCCCATGTAGATGCGCTTAGTAGGCTAACATAGTTGCTGAGAGAAGTGGAAGGAATTTCTGATCCGTGTCCGATTCCGTCAAGAGATGTTGTACCTTGCAGCCCTACTAAACCTTGTGTTTCAGTTAAACCTTATGGTCCTGCTTTACCTCGTAGTCCTACTGCACCTTGTGTAACTACTGAACCTGGCAAATCTTGTGAGCCTTGTAGAATTGATGAACCTCGTAAACCTTGTGCAGCTATTGAACCTTGTGAACCTATTGAACCTTGTAAACCTATTGAACCTTGTAAGCTGTGTGAAACTTTTAAGCTTTGTAGATCTACTGATTCTTGTGAACCTAGGAATTATGATGTAACTGTGGTCCTGAGAAACGTGTTAAATCCGTTAAGTTTGCCCCTGAGGTTGAAAAGATTGTTGGAATTGTAGGTGCATCCTCATATGATATTGATTTACTTTTGCAGACCGAACAGATAAGAGATCCGGAAATCCGTCGAGTGCTAGAGAAGTTAGAGATTGGTGAAATTGAAAATTTTGCGTTGTTGGATGGAATAGTATAGAGCGAAGGATAGTGAGAAACTGTGTATGTATGTTCCGAGCCGAATGCAAGAAGATTTAATTAGAAAATGTCATGAGAAGTTGGGCCATTTTGCGACAGATAAGTGTGTTAATAAACTCAGAGAAAAATATTGGTTTCCTGGTATGAAGAATAAGGTTGATCTATTTAAAAACGAACTGCTTACCGTGCATTCTACATTCAGTCCCGAAAAGTATTCATAATAGAACGCTTCATAGTATTCCTAAAGCACCGGTCCCGTTTGATACAATGCATATTGACCACCTAGGTCCCCTTCCGTCTATTAACTCAAAGAGAAAGCACTTGTTGGTGATCATTGATGATGTTCACAAAATTTGTTAAATTATATTCTGTCAATTCCACCAGTACTAGAGAAGTCAACTGCTCTTTAGAGAAATATTTCGAATATTATAGCCGGCCTTGCAGAATCATCTCCGATAGAGGCACATGTTTTACTTCATTTGAGTTTAAAGAATTCCTTGAGTGCAGAAATATAGATCATATTAAAGTAGCCACGGCGGCCCCGCAGGCAAATGGACAAGTCGAGCATGTGAACCGTGTTCTGACACCGATGTTGGGAAAGCTATCAGAGCCCCTGAATCAAGCCGATTAGTATAAGTTGCTTAACCGTGTTGAATTCGCTATAAACAACTTCGTTCAGTGTAGTACCGGAAAGACCCCTAGTACGTTGTTACTTGGTTGCGAGCAGCGTGGTCCAGTGGTGGATAAGCTCACCGAGTATTTGGAAGAAAAATTTGATCAAGAGAAACCGCGATGTTTGGATACCGTAAGGGATGAAGCACATGAGAATATACTTCAATCACAGTTCCGAAATGAAACCGCATACGGCTTAAGGCATAGGGCACCTACGTTGTACAAGGTCGATGATTTTGTTGCTATCCGTAATGTTGTTGTGACTTCAGGGCATTGTAAGAAGTTTGCACCTAAATATCGTGGCCCATATAGAGTAAACCGTGTTTTTCCGAACGACCGTTATGAGATTACAGATATAGACAATTGTCAGCTTACGTAACTCCCATATAAAGGAATCCTTAAGGCTGCTAGGCTAAAACCGTGGTAGCATGTGTGTAATAAAACCATAGGAATGTGTGTATGATCGAGGTCGATCAAATGTCAGGTTGCCCGAATGTAAACCCCTTATTTTTATATTGCGCGCCTTAGTGTGACCACCCATTAGAGCTAGCGGTAAGAGACCGATCGTAGACTTAAGTTGGATTTTGTAAAATGACGGGCACTCTTAGGCTTGGTGAAAAAGAAGAAGAACGTGATGTGGAGGGAAAATAATAATTTGTTTAAATAAAAGCCATTCGTTGGAAATATTTATTGAAAAGAACCTAGGTGTTTACATAAATTTAAATCAAAAAATTCGGAAATATTAAAAAATGCAGAGGAAAATGCAAAACAGTAAATCAAAAATTGTAATTGTATAACTGTTAAAATAATATGAAGTTAAAGAAAAAACCTTACCCTTTTTCCCATTGCCTACAAGTATAAGGCAGACAAAGCATAGTAGATGCCCTCTCTATATAGTTCTATACTCTTCGATAGAACCCGGTGTTTCAACTCTGTAGCTGGAAATTGAGCTGACCTAAAAAGTCAACAATTTTCATGTCACCACGGATTAGAATGTAAATAAATGAAGTACCGCCCAGCTTTTTTATACGGTTAGCTAAATAAGGTACGTTTCTTACGATTAGTCTATTATAATAGGACGTAGAGCAAAAAGTAAAAGGT
Source organism: Drosophila watanabei (assembly GCA_008042575.1). Lineage (NCBI taxonomy): Eukaryota > Metazoa > Arthropoda > Insecta > Diptera > Drosophilidae > Drosophila > Drosophila watanabei. The sequence goes on along the minus strand of VNJS01018012.1, from coordinate 15,962 downwards.
ACTTGAGAACAAATTCGATGCGTTTAATGTGAACGCCATACTGAGGACTCCAAACGCAGGATCCATATTCTTAGATATGACCAACTGAAGAGGTTTATAATGTTTTTAACATCATAGTTATCAGTTTATCACAGTTTAATAATTCCAAGCACACCCCTGCCTTTATTTAGCATGCAAGCCAGTGTCCTGTTTTGTTTCCCATATTTCCCATACAGTAACGTTGTTTTAATTAAATATTCACTTCATTTGACAAGATACAACTTTATGTGTTATTTTGCTTGGAATTTTTTGGTAATGCTGCTACGCTCATACCAATTTAAAAAGGTAAACAATAACAAGAGCCGCAAGTCAAAACATATAATTATGCGTTTCTTGAGTCCTCGTCGAATTATTCCAGAATTTATGTATGTGGAAGTCCTTAAACTTTTTTTGTAACCTACTAATGCTTACAAATTGCATAAATAACACCCAAACAATTAATTTAAGTTTATTTAGCTACGCATGGACCTTGGCACTGAAAACGTGCAGGTTTTCTTCATTGTTGCCGTCTTTGTGCAGTGTTTAGTTTTATCAAATTAGTGAGAGGGAAGAAATCATTTTGATTTTAAAACCATTTTGTCAATGAGCTGGCTAATAAACACTACTGGACATGCGCATGATTTTTGTTTCAGCGCTTAATAAAAAATGCAATTTATTTTAGTTTTCGAACCTATTGTATATAATAAAAATATATATCAAAGGAATTTTTTATAGCAAATTAGAAGACTGCGACCGATTTAAGCCAAAAAAAAAAATATTAAATTTCTTTGGTCAAAATAAAAAGTTCACCAATTCTTCTAAGCCTAGAACTAGAAACGTATCAAATATTTTGAACCTTTTTCTTTTATATATACAAGTATTCGGTATTACCACCCTTATTTTGAAAAACTTTCGCAATTCTTCTTGGCATACAAGCAATACGTTTGCGGCAAGTCTCTACAGAAATCTCAGACCAGATTCTTTAAACAAATCTTCATAAATCTTCACTATTTAATTTGGTTTTAAATTGACATTTTAATTCTTCTTATAAATATTCATCTCGGTTTAAGGGGGTCATCGCATGTGAGGGCCTGTTTTTTAAGGAATTAAAAAAAAAATTATTCTTTGTCCAGTGGCAAGATAGAGCCTTAAGTTTTTCATCACTTATAAACATATATTTAGTTCTTTTCATGCGTTTACATGTATCTAGCATTCCCTAAAATTTCATGTCATTCGGTTAGCCGTTTTTGAGATAGGATGCAGATGAGTTTGAAAAAAGCAGTTTTGAGGAAAACGCAACAGAAATAATCATTCCAGCAGTAAAATTGTCTTTTATGTTCATCACATGGAATGACTTCCTTAAGGGGGTCTTCTCATTCAAACCCCGTTTTTGGACCCTTTTTAAGAAAATTTTTATTTGACAACGCAAAGAATAATTGACAACTTTTTTTTATTTATTCAAAGTAAATAAAAAATGTTTTTTGCCTCGATACGAGGGCTGTTTAAAAAGTAATGAGACTTCAAAGTTGGTGGTGGAAAAAAAGGTGTCGTCACGGCGGCCACGATTCCGGGTCTCCGAAGCTTCTCAAATGAAAAAAAAAAAAAAAACGGGGTTATAATCAGTATAGATGTAATTCTCAGGAGACAGTCGATCATAATTTTGTGATTTTTTTGATAAAATGGCGGCCATTGAAAAAAATTCAATTTCCGGCTTTTTTTGTAGTTTAGTGTTAAAAAATAGTAAACAATTTTTTTAAATTATGGTCTTAATTAACACGAAAATGGTGACAATTATGCGTCGATTCCACTTTAAAAATCGGTTCAGTTGAACTGGAAATATCATGGCCGCCAGTTTGAAAAACATGGTTTCGAGATAAACGCGTTTAAAGTCGAATTTATAAATATCCTTTAGGAGCATATTCATAACTACCGAAGCTATAAATTAATGCAAAAAAAAAAAAAAAAAAACGAAAAAAGAAAGCTGCTGAATGAGAAGACATAACAGTTACTTTGTTGTCATTAAACCAGATCTTAAAGAGCTTTGAGGTATTCCATGAATTGTTATCCAGTTTAAAAAAAAACCAACGCAAGGGTGAGATTTCGCCAACTTAAGGTTGCATGGTGCTTATGAGAATAGTTTCATATTCGAATTGTGGTATAGTACCATTAATCGGATGTATCGGCCTTAAAAGTAGCCCTAATTAAATTTTATTAATTTTTATGTTAAGGTTTCTTTGTTCGTCACAAAACTATTAACTATTAACTATTTTGTGGCATTTAAATATATACAGCTCGTAAAAATTTATAGCTTAAACCCATTAAAATACAAGATTCGGTTTTCGGCTTTCGTTTTTTTTTTAGATTCGGAGTAGTAGTACCTTATGGAAATAAGTATGGATGTCAGTACTCTGACCTATTATGAACAGCTCCACCTTCTTTTTAAATTCATTCTTTGAACAGTTTCTTAAAAAAATGTGTAGCAACTCTAGATTTTCATAGGAAGCTTTTAAGTGTTGGTAAGCAAAGAAATGTGACCAAACTTTGTTTTTTAATCCGAAAAACGTAAGTAAATTGGTTTTTAGTTATTAGGCGGAAAAATTTAGCGAAATAATGCTAATTCAACGGTAGAATGCCTTGTGGAACACATTTGTCGGAAGCAAATCGTGGTATGGTCAAAGGACTGGCCGAATCCGGCAAGACCATTTCTAATATTGCCGAGAGACTAAATCGACATAGAAATACCATTGCAAACTTTCTCGAAAATCCGGAAAGCTATGGAAGAATTAAGTGGACCGGCGGGCCCATTAAAATTAATACTAGCTGTAAGAGACAAATTCGACGCCTAGCGGTTCAAAACAACTAGTCTGCTCTCAAATTGATATATTAACGTATTTACCAAATTTTAAGCGAAAACAAGATGGTTACATATGCTTTCCGTGACGCTTGCCTAGAATTTGCTGAAAAGTACATATTTTGGTCAGCGGAGTTCATTAAAATTATATTTTCCGACAAAAAAAATATTTAACTTGGACGGTCCTGACTCCTGCCAAAACTATTGGTGCGATAAAAGGTTATCACGGCAGCTCTGCCATAAACGAAATTTTGGTGGAGGCTCATTAATGGTTTGGGCTGGATTTGGCTGTGCTGGGAAATCTCCGTTGTTTTATACCAACTAAAACAAATTCAGACATGTATGTATAGTTATTATAAACAGTACTCATCGAATTCGCAGGAGAACATTACGAGGATGAGTGGATTTTTCAGCAAGACAACTCACCGATACATACAGCACATAAAACCAAGGACTTTTTTGAAGCTAAAAAAATAACTTTATTGCAACGACCAGCGCTTAGCCCGGACCTTAACCCACTGGAAGATCTGTGGGGAATACTTTTCCCATAAAGTTTATAGGAATGGTCGACAGTTTCACACCGTAAATGACCTTAAGAAGGCTTTAATTCAGGAATGGGATACAATTCATTTATTTATTTATTTAGAAAATAACAAATTTCTGCCATTGTAATCCGGATTCTTACCGCAGACCGGGTAAGGCGTGTTTTTTAATGATATGCCCCGACTGACATCAGGTGGGCAGAGGCAAAGATAGGTGTCTTTAAATAATTTTAGTCATTACATCAAAGGATCATAAATCATAATAACATGTACACACGTTTTCAATAGTATTTTTAATTTTTTTTTTAATGCACATGTACTTATTTCCCATGGAGAAAAGGTTCATTATTAAGTTTTCAGTTAATATTAAAGCTGATGGATATAATATTGCTATTATTTTGCTTATCTGATCTCAAACTAAAAAAAAAAATTAAATCAAAAACATTATCTGCGTTCTTAATAGTTTTATTTAAAAAAATATCGGTGCACATATACTTATTTCCATAAGGTACTTTGAATATAACATTCATGTTTTCAATAATTAAACAATTAGTTATATATATTTAAAGACAGGCCACGCCATATATTAAGGTACGATTTTACCTACGAAATTAATACATGTGTACGGCAAGGATTAACTCAAAACAAACTTTTAAAAAGGTAATTTTATTTCGGAATTATATTAATTTTCTTTAGTTTGCAAGATTCCAATATTGATAAATTAACAAAACTAAAGAAAGAAACGTGAGAAAGGAATAAGTATACTCCTATGTACACTCGAGTCCTTTAAACTAGTGTTCTAGGGAAATGGCAGAAAGGCAGGCAAAAGAAAAGGAAACGCACGCCAGAAATTGCCAAGGCAAATGGTAAAGTCAACATGACGAGCACGAGCACAAGGACGAGGACGAGGGCATGAATGAGCAGCCAGGATCAGGCGAAAAGAAGGTGTTAAGTTCTGGGGATTAGCACAGCTATCCATAGAACACAAATAATTTCTAGACTATTATACATCCGCCTTCGGGCTCAACTGTAGTTTAGTATACCGAAAGTCAAATTATTTTTCCTTGGCTTGTCATACGAAACGTCCTTAATTGTTTCTTTAAAGATTTTTTTTTGTTTCATCGCTCCGAAGAATATTATTCCACTTTTTTACCCTTCCGGTACACAGCATGCCGAATGATTATTGCCAACCTTTTACCACACCTGAAATTTTTTTTCTCGATGTAATGGAACCTTTCGGGGTTTACGTCCTGGTGGTCCTAATGGCATGAACAGATCTTTTTTGGAAAGAGTGACGAGCGGAATGTCCGTTGCTATAAAAGATTTCTTTTTTTTCCTTATTTGATCGTACAAGGCTTTTTGCAATTTTGCGAAGACTTTTTCTTTTCTTTTGCAGAATTATAGCGAGCTTCCTTTCATCACGAGTATAAAACCTCTTACGAGGCAACAAAATTTTGTTCATCATTCATCATCTAACAGATGTCTTTATCAGTCCTGCCAAGACAGGAAATAAAGAATCAACTCGAAGTGCTAAGCCCCTGAATATCACATTAAAAATGCACCTTACTTTATTTCTCACAGTAGATTATTTTTTGACTCGGTGTTGCTCTATTCGGATCTGAGCCATCTCCAAGCATACTTATAAGTTAACACACCCAGTTCCCAAAAAGGGAATTCGCTAAGTTGGAGGCCACATCCGGTGGCCAACACACCAAATTGCGAAGCTGGTGACCAAGCACCCCGAGGGCAATTGCCCGGAGTCCGTCGCCAGGCGGATAGTTGCTGACCCGGCACCTTACCAAAAGTGCCGGGAACACTTGGGCAACTCATGATCCACACGCGCCGGATACCAAGTGCTGACCAAGCATCTTGGCGGCAGCGCTGCAGAGCACCGGAGACTACGAGCCGCGGCCGGATCAGACCTTTAGTTTAGTTTAGAAGTATGCTTCACAGCCATAGCTGTGCTTATCACCTTATGACACACCAATGAAGTTTTTATTAATTAGCTACTTCATTAGAACCTTGAAAGAGACAACTATATGTGTTATTTTGCTGGGAATATTTTGGTAATGCGACTACGGTCACATTGATTTAAAAACGTAAACAATAACAAGAGCCGCAAGTCGCAATGTAAAAATGCAATTTTTAAGTCCTCGTCGAAGTATTCCACAATGAATGTATATCGAAGTCCTTAAATGTATATTTATTACGTACTAATAGCCACAAGTTGCGTAAACAACACCACAAGAATTCATGTTAATTAATTTTGCAGCGCAAGAACCTTGGCACCGAAAACATATCAGATTTTTTACATTGTAGCAGCCATTTTTCAGTTTAGTTATAGGAAATAATTGCAAAACACAAAGTAAACAAACAACAAAGACCATTTTGTCAATGAGCTGGCTAATATACTTTTCAATTACAATTTTGCTCATTAAAGCAGTATATTGTTATCGGTCCAAATCTAGTTTCTAGTATATTTTATGTAGATCTATCGAATTTCGCGGTTAATACATTGTCAATGCATTAGCCAATGTATTATTATTACTTATGTAAAACCCTATAGCGCTGTCAAATCTTTAATGAAATCTCTAATTAATGCGGAAGTGTCATAGCCTTATTAACAATAATTATTGTAACAAATTTTATTCTTACCCCAACGGGATTAGGATTAATAAAACCCAATTAAAATAACTCTTAGCCTTTCATATACCATTGCCTTAAGAGGCAATCGGATTAAAAAAGGTAATAAAGAACAAAACTATCAACTGGCGCCCAAGGTAAACGATCTCGCGACCGTGTGCTATAAGTTAGCCGGAAAACAAAAAAAAAAACCCTCATGCGGAACTAGGGAATTATTTTGTAAAAAGATTACAAAAACCCTGTGCAGTGAATTAAAAAATTATCAACACAAAAAAAATTGTGAAGTGCAGGGAATTCAACAAACAAAAGCTGAAAAAAAAAACCATAAGCTTGCGGCGAACAGTGGCAACAGCGTAAAAAATTGACCAATAAAAAGGCCGTACAATAATTTATTTGTGCCAAAAATAAATTATAACCAACAAATCTAGGCAGAGCCAGTCCGCATAGCCTAGCAAAATTATAATCAACGAAAGTTGGCAAGGCCATTCCGCATAGCCAAAAAATAAATTATAATCAACAAACCTAGGCAGAGCCAGCCCGCATAGCCTAGCAAAATTATAATCAACAAAAAATTAGCAGAACCATTCCGCTTAGCCAGAATAAAAATGTAAATCAACAAAGGGCAGAGCCATTCCGTATAGCCCAGCAACAAGAGCACCGACGACAGTAGCGACGGTAGCAGCGACGGCGGCGACGACGACCGCAACGACGACGAAGGCGAATAAATATAAGAAATGTGAGTAGGCTTCTTGTCTTCGCCAATCAGAAGCGAGCTCAGTTTGCTGTTACAGTGGGCACATTTCTATTTGTCCCACGTGAAATTAAAAATAAGTAAAGTCAGAAGTATTTTATTAAAATTTACAATTAATTAATTTAATTTAATAAAATTAAATTAACATAAACAAAATCAAAAATATTTTATTGAAATTAAAAATTTCCTATGTACGAAATAAATACAGTGGACTTATTTTTACCCGTTTATATGCAACCAAGAATTAATTTTTTTAATATAACTTTCGATTTGCGAGGAAAAATCCAACTATGACGACGATACTATTTTAATTAATGAGAATATATTACAAAATCAAATAAAAAAAGATTCTTGAAATTTCCGACCTCTACCACTCTTACAGGAATTGGAGGGTGGGCGAACAATAAATTTTTAAACAATTTTTTATCGATCACTCTTACAGCAATTGGAGGGTGGGTAAACAAATATTTCGTAAATATAATACAGATTTATGAATAGGGAATTTCACGACGAAGAAGTTCCTTCAGACGAGGAAGCTCTTGAGGAAATTAGGAAAAGGACGGAGGCAAATCAGGAAAACGCACACCCCGAAGCGGGTCAATCGACCAGCGGGGAGGCGCAAGATCAAATCTTGCTATTGCAACAGGTACAAATCACTGCTATGGAGGCGTCCATAGAAGATGCACTCCGGAAGCAGCAGAAATTATTCCAGGAAAAATTAGCCCTTCTTCAACAGGAGTTAGACTTACTGAAAATTTGGGGCAATGTCCCAAATATAAAAACATATACAGAAATTGAGCTTAAGCCAAAAATACCTTGTAACGAACCACTCGAAATAGTGAAGTCAGTCCCGGTATTTAACGGGAAACAAGAAAATTATGTTTCCTGGAAACAAGCTGCCTGTGCGGCATACGAAGTTTTTTTTTTTTTTTAAACACGAGGGCAGCAGCTGGCACTATCAAGCCGTAGGAATAATAACAAATAAAATAACCGGCCCAGCAGTCGCCGCTCTATCCTCCTTTAACACATTATTTAATTACAATGCCATATTGGCGCGTTTAGACTTCACATACGCGGACAAAACTCCGACGCATGTAATTAAACAAGAATTAAGCTTGTCTAGGCAGGGAGAACTTCCCCTGCTCAAATATTATGATGAAATAGAGCGGAAGTTAGCGCTTCTAACTAACAAAACCATCATGACTCACGACGCGGCCGCAGCGGCTGTCCTGAACGAACAGCACAGAGAAGACGCTTTACATGCGTTTGTATCTGGCTTAAACAAGTCTTTGAAAATAGCCGTTTTCGCGGCACAGCCACGAGACTTGCCGTCAGCATTAGCGCTAGCGCTAGAAACTGAATCAAGCAATAAAAGAACTCTCTTCGCAGCCATCTTTGCCCGGCACACAGAGGAGAAAACGTTCAGGCCAAGTAACCAGCGGCAAACCGGCTGGAAAACCTACGAGCAAAGTCAAAATTTAGGGGCAATAAAAAAGAACCCTCACTATGTCAAGACCCAGAAGGATAATAACCAAAGCGGTTCATTCCGACAAAGACCGCTTAATAACGCGGAAACTAAACAACCAGCGCCAGAACCAATGGATGTTGACACATCCTCTCGGTTCAAGCAACCTACAGCTTGGCAAAAAGGGCAGTCGAATCGATTCCCACAAAAAAAAAACTTCATGCCGGAACAAGAACCCGACAAAGAGGACTCCTGTAATTTTTTAGGATAAAGTCCCTGCTCCCCTACATTACCCGTAAGGTGGCAGGAAGGGAAATAAGAATATTACTATACACGGGTACTTCTTAGAATTACATTACTCCACTCCCGGGGCTGAAAGGCATCGTGGCAGCGGAGAAACCTTTTACGGTAAAGTCAATCCATGGCTCTACTAAAATCGACAAAAAATGTTTAGTTTCGGTGTTCAACGTAAAAACATCCTTTTTTATCTTAAATAATCTCAAGGACTTTGACGGTATTGTCGGACTCGACTTGCTTAAACAAGTGAATGCGACACTGGATTTTACCAACAATGTCCTGCAGACAAGTAATGGAAACAAAAGTATTCAGTTTACTAAAGCAAAAAACCTCAACTTTATAGAAATGGCAATTAAAGCCACTTTTTTTGTAAAAAATCGTAGAGCCTTCTCCGATCCGGACGAGGCCCTGCCATTTAACATAAATACTATTGCTACAATCAAAACTGACGGGGAGCCAGCATACTCCAAGTCATACCCCCACCCCATGGGTGTAACTGAATTCGTCAATGCAGAGGTTAAACAACTTCTTGCGGACGGCGTAATCAGACCATCCAGGTCTCCGTATAACAACCCTACGTGGGTCGTTGACAAAAAAGGCACAGACCAAATCGGGGTAAAAAAAAAGCGATTAGTCATCGACTTGAGAAAAGTGAATCAGAGAACCGTGGACGATAGGTATCCCATCCCTACGATTTCACCAATACTGTCGAACATGGGCGAGTCGCAATTTTTCACAACACTCGACCTAAAGTCCGGACTCCACCAGATAGAATTGGCGGAAAAAGACAGAAAAATCTGCCTTCTCCATAAACAACGGCAAATACGAATTCTGTAGGTTGCCATTCGGACTAAAAAATGCCCCTAGCATCTTTCAGAGGGCCTTAGATGACGTGCAGAGAGAAGGAATCTCTAAGCCAGGGCTGCCCAAAAGCTGCTTACGACGGAGCAAATTTCAATACATTCAAAAGAAAACACCAATACTAGTAAAGAATTTTTTTTTAATTTTAATGGATACACTGAAAAAATTTGGGAGATGCATTTTTATAATAAAGACGCGCCGATAATAACGCGCCGACAATGCAATAACTAAAATCATAATACAATTTCTTGAAGTGGATGCGCTTCGCCAAAGCAACAACAAAACGTTTATGAAATTTTTTGACCCAACAACAACCTCATGCAAGTGCTCAAATGCAGATGAAGGATAGAGATAAAAAAACGAAAGTGAAAAATTGTTTTTGCAATTAGCATTGGCGCATGCTGATAGCCGTGTACATATACGCATTTGCTCGCCTATGCTTCGGAGCCGATTAAAAAAACAAAGGAGCCATAGTAGCAATGGGTCTGGGCTTCTATGCTCTAAGCTATGCTACGTGTATGCAGATGACGTCATAATATTCTCCAAAACAAAAGAGGACCATGTAAAAGACGTAGATTGGGTTTTCAATAAACTCTTGGAGGCAGACATGAGAGTATCTCAAGAAAAGTCAAGTTTCTTTAAAAAGAGCGTTGAATACTTGGAATTCATTGTGTCGCAGGGGGGGGGGGGTAAAAGGTAAAAGCCATAAAGGAATTTCCCCCACCCAAATCTCTCTTCGACCTCAGGTCATTCCTAGGGTTAGCGAGCTACTATAGGTGCTTTATAAGAAACTTCGCGACAATTGCAAGACCCTTGAACCAGAAAATATCTGTGAAGAAAAATTGACATAAATTTGACAAAGGAGCAAAAAGAATCTTTTGACAAACTGAGAGAAATCTTAGCATCAGAAGACGTTCTACTCTCGTATCCAGACTTTAAGAGGCCATTCGATCTAACAACGGATGCGGAGGCTTTGGTCTGGGGGCTGTGCTTTCCCAAGACGGCCGCTTAATCACTATGATATCACGCGCCTTGCGTGATTGCGAAAAAAATTATGCAACCAACGAACGGGAACTTCTCGGGAAATCTCCGGAATTACCTCTACGGAGTAAAAGACTTAAAAATGTTCACCGATCACCAGCCATTAACCTTCGCCGTCTCCGACAAAAATCCTAATGTAAAGCTGAAACGCTGGAAAGGAATTATCGATGACCATGGCGCAAAACTAGTTTACAAGCCAGGGAAGGAAAACCTCGTGGCGGACGCACTGTCCCGCCAAAACATAAACGCCCTCCAGGACGGGCAGGAATCGGACGTAGCTACCGTGCATAGCGAACAATCGCTAACTTACACGATTGACTCAACCGACAATCCCGTAAACTGCTTCCGGAATCAAATAATAAATGAAGGAAACAGCTTTTCGGTTGACACGTTCATCTTATTTAGGAGCAAAGAAAGGCACGTGATCAGAATACAAAATCGTGACAACATACTAAAATCCCTACAGGATGCTGTGAATGCAGAGGTAGTGAACGCAATACATTGCTCATTACCAACTCTAGCGTTCATCCAACACCAGCTAGTTGAGTTATTTCCTAGCACTTCATTCAAATATGCGAAAAGCTTTGTACAAGACATAACGGACGCAACAGGGCAAAGGGAAATAGTTGTAATAGAGCACAACAGGGCTCTTCGAGCGGCACAGGAAAATGTTAAACAAATCCTGAGGGATTATTTCTTCCCGAAAATGCTGCGGTTAGCAACAGAGGTAACTGCAAACTGTAAAACCTGCACCATGGCAAAATACAAACGCCACCCATCCAAGCAGGCAGTAGCGGAAACACCCATCCCTTCTTCCGTAGGAGAGATCCTACACATTGACATTTTCTCAACGGACGGGATACTTTTTCTCACCTGCGTAGATAAATTCTCAAAGTTCGCTACGGTGCAAAAGATAGCATCAAGGGCTATTGTGGACATTAAGGCTCCTCTACTGCACATAATTCATTTTTTCCCAAAAACCAAAACAATCTACTGTGACAACAAAAAGTCACTAAATTCCGAAACCATCAAGTCTTTTCTTCTGAACCACTTCAACATAATAGTCTCAAATGCTCCACCTCAAATGGGCAGGTAGAGTTTTCATAGCACTGTAGCAGAAATAGCCAGATGCCTGAAACAGGGGGCAACTTAAACGATACGGTTGAATTAATCCTTCTTGCAACAAATGAATACAATAGCTCAATCCACTCATTAACCGACAGGAAACCGATGGAGATAGTTCATTCAAAGCCCTTAGAATTTGAGGGGGAAACTAACAGGAAAATCCAACAAGGTCAGGAAAAGAGCCTGGACCAGGTGAACAAAGACAGGACCCACAAAACTTATCAGGTCGGCGTGAAGTTTTTTTGAAAACAAACAGACGCCTAGGTAACAAGGTCTCACCACTTTGTTCGGAAGAGGTTGTTGAAGCAGACCTGGGGACAACGGTCCTAATTAAGGGGAGAGTGGTCCATAAGGTCAACCTGCTTATCATCTTCGCTAGATTCCCCAACCTAATTTGTGAATTTTTTTATATTTTGTATATTTTTCTAGGCTAAGAAAGTAATCCTACTTTTGACTTTAACGGCTGTTAGAACGGACGCGACTGTAAGACTGAATGTCTATACGAACGCAGACTACATACCAATAGAGGATGGTAACATCATAGTGTGGGAGTCCTATGGGTACCTACAGCACGCGACGAACATGACGTCATACGAAGACTACGCGGACCAGACGGAGACATTAACTAAGACATTTACTGACGACCACCGGATACCGGTCATAAGAACGGACCTCGGACATATTCGCAAGTTGGTAGCTACCCTTAAGTTCCACCATAGGGCCTCTAGGAGTCTTAACATACTTGGGACAGCCTTAAAGGTTGTTGCGGGCACTCCCGACTTGGGAGCAGGTCAAATTTAATCAGGAATCATTAGTGAAAGCGGACGAGGGACAGACAGAACTAAATATCAAGTTTCAAGAACGTCTAAACGAACTCGCGAACGCTATGAATAAAATTCAGAAATTCGAGACAGATAAAGAAACACACCTTTTGGAAATCATCTTAGCAAAAATAGAATCGTCATCACAGATTTGGAAAACATATTAATGGGCTTCACCCTAGCAAAATTAAACATTGTAAGTCCAGCTATCCTAGATAGCTCCGAAATTGGCGAATTTAAAGACAAGCAGCCTACTAATGTTAGTTTAATAGAGTTATTAAAAGTATCTAGTATTAGTGTTTTCCAAAATCCCGACATCCTAATCCCTTATTAAATTTCCTAAACCTAAGTTTACATGTAAGAAAATTACGGTCTATCCGGTCCAACACCATAATAAAATCTGGGCCTTCAAGAAGAGAAACCTAGTCGCCGAGTGCCCCGGACGAAACCTAAACATCGGGCACTGCAAGATCGGATCGGCGCCACCTTCTGCAAGGAGCTAGAAGACGACACGTGCGCCCAGCAACTGATATCTGGAACTATGCGCATTGTTCCACACTTCCAGGCCACCTGGATCCAATTACGGTGGTGGACCACGGCACCCACATCGTAAATGAGGTCAACGTGACTGTGATCGATGACCAAGGTCGAGACCAGAGGATAACCGGTAACATATTCAGACCGTGTGAGCCTTAACGGAACCTGGTTCGTCAACCAACTCGGGAACTCAGCGAAGAAACCCGCTGTATCAGCCATGACCGTGGTCAACGTCACGACACATCAAAACCGGCTAAGCTTACCACTTCTCCACGCGCTAAGCTTGACGAATCTCCAACACATCGGAACCCTCCGAGATAAGCTTATTATGGGCTTCCTCGTTAACTACACTTTCGCTCTACTCGCCGCCTTCCTACTGTGTTCCACTGTTTGGCTTGGATACCATCATCTGACGACCAATAGCCAATCTCCGAAACCATTGGCGACATAGAAGCGGCTAGTCACCGGGACGGTGACCATTTTAAGGAGGGAAGAGTTAACACACCCAGTTCCCACAAAGGGAATTCGCTAAGTTGCAGGCCACATCCGGTGGCCAACACACCAAATTGCGAAACTGGTGACCAAGCACCCCGAGGGCAATTGCCCGGAGTCCGTCGCCAAGCGGATAGTTGCTGACCCGGCACCTTACCAACAGTGCCGGGAACACTCGGGCAACTCATGATCAACACGCGCCGGATACCAAGTGCTGACCAAGCATCTTGGCGGCAGCGCTGCAGAGGCCCGGAGATTACGAGCCGCGTCCGGATCAGACCTTTAGTTTAGTTTAGAAATATGCTCCACAGCCATAGCTGTGCTTAACAATAAATATTGTAACACATTTTATCCTTACCCCAACGGGTTTAGGATTAATAAAACCCAATTAAAATAACTTGTAGCCTTTCATTTACCATTGCCTTAACAGGCAATCGGATTAATAAAGGTAATAAAGAACAAAACTATTAACTTATATAAACATATAATTTTCCGCCTTCCCTTTACCTCAGCTGTTCTTCATTGGACAACGGCAAATGCACAACCATAGCTACACAGACGCATTGTATCTGCAAAGTAAGTAAAGTAAGGAACAAATAAAGCACACGTCAACCAAAAAAGTCCACCCACATAAAATCATTTTTAAAATACTTTGTAAAAAATTTTAAATTACAAAAGCAGTTAGAATCTGACATTCGCTTCCATATCCTCGGGCTCGTGGGCCTTTGACTCCCTCTACTAGAGCTCCAAAAAACTGAATGATTCATTGCTCCTTCACTATCAGAATGTTCGCAGCTTATTAGGCAAACTTAGTAAGCTTCACGTTAATAGTGCCTCTTTCGATGCCAATGTTATTGCCTTACCTGAAACTTGGCTCAACTCGTCCGTTTCTGATAGCGAATTATTTGCTAGTAACTACGTCGTCTATAGATGTGATCGCCAACTTCGAAGCGGCGGCGGTTTTCTTATCGCAGTTAAGTCCGATTTAACTTCCGAATTGGTTCCGATAACTGACACAGATAGCAATTTAGAGTTTGTTGCTGTTCGTATTCAGGTTCATGACTACTCTGTTTATGTCTCATGCTCGTACATCCCACCCCGGTCTCATTAATTCTGAACATTCATTCTTCTCTTGGTGCTAACAATCACCTTATTGTTATGGGAGATTTCAACTTTCCGTCCATATCTTGGATGCCCTCCCCTGACTCGAATGTCCCACTGCGCCCCATGATTTTGTTCACGGCCTTATTGACCTTTCATTGGGACAAATAAATCATGTAAGGAACTGTGGTGACAAAGTCCTAGACCTTATTTTTGCGTCGGAGTTTGCCAATGCCTACGTTTCTAGAATTGACCCTCTCTCCAGCCCCGAAGACGCTTATCACCCCACTCTTGAGATAATTTTAGAAGTATCGACTCCATTACTGTCTTGTCCTTTAGCTGAGCCAGCAACTTTTCGCTGTTTTCGTAAAGCTAATTTTTCTGACATGAACACTTATTTAGCTTCGGTCGATTGGACTTTTTTGAACTCTCCTACTGATGATCCCGTAAACTTATTCGACCGTTTCTATGACATTATATATATCTGGGTTTGACATGTCTGTTCCGTCGTTTTCACATTCTGACGTCTCGCATAAGCCTCCCTGGTTTTCTCGTCGACTTTCCAACTTGAAAAATGTGAAGTCTAGACTTTTTAAAAAGTTTAGTAGAACAGGGTTGCAAGTCGACCGTGCTAGATACTTAACAGCACGTTATAATTTTTTGACACATAATTCTGAGTGCTACAATAATTACCTGAACGAGTGTAGAGACGAGTTCCAGGCGAAATCTAAGCAATTTTACGCGTTTGTCAATTCTAAACGAAAATCTCAAATCTTTCCATCCTGTCTTCATCTCAATACTGAGTCCGCTTCTAACGAGCCTGACATCGCGAACTTATTCGCTAAATTTTTCCAATCATCTTACTCATCTATTAGCTTCGATACTACCTCATCGTATTCATATCCTCTTTCGCACTCCAATTGCATCTTCATGCCCACGATCAGTGACGATGATGTTCTTCAGAACCTCAAAACACTCAAACCTTCCTTCTCTTCCGGTCCAGATTTGGTACCCAGCTGTGTTTTGAGAAATTGTGCTAATGCGCTAAGTAGTCCACTGTCCAAGCTGTATCAGTTGTCTTTTCAGTTTTCATTTTTTCCTGAATGTTGGAAGGAATCCTTCATAATCCCCCTTCACAAAAAGGGTAGTAAATCCAACATCGAAAACTACAGAGTGATTGCAAAGCTTAGTGCCATTCCAAAATTATTCGAACTTTTAGTTACTGCTCAGCTCCAATACCAATGTAGCTCATTAATGTCTTCCTCGCAGCATGGCTTTATGAGACAACGTTCTACTTCCACAAACCTTCTTGAGTTTTGTTCTGTCATTAGAAACGCGTTTAAATTCAACACACAAACTGATGTTATTTTTACAGACTTCAGCAAAGCCTTTGATTCTGTGAATCACCTCTTACTTA
>VNJS01018009.1:0-28203 GCA_008042575.1 Drosophila watanabei | reverse complement strand
GTCACGAGATGCAGAACCTTCCAATTCGCGGTCGGGATGTCAGGATTCTGACGCTGCAGCAGCTTCAGCGCCTGGTCCCCTTGGATCGCAATGGGGAAGAGTACCTTCGCCTTTGGGATGGACGGGATTAGCTCCCTATCCACCACCTCCAGCTTGGCCCCCTCCCACGGTGCCTCCAGTTGGCAGACCGCTTGCGTCAGCCACTTTCTCGTCGGGTCATCCATGCACTTCAGGATTTTGACCCCGTTCAGCCACCCGGCACCATCAAAAGTGGGCATGGGAGCTTCGGGATCTTCCTCCATCCGTGCAAGCAATGACTCAACGAGCCGCGCATGCACCGTCTTCCACCGCGTCTCGGACATCTTGCCATTCTCATCGCTCCTGTCAATGAGTGCCACGATCAAGTGTCGTTTGGTCACCTCACCAACACTTTCGTGTTGGGCTTCTTCGCTTTCTGGGGAGGGCCTGCCTCCTTAGGCCCGCGTCGCCGCTTGCTCCCCGGTGCGTCCATAATGGCGCTTTCGGTTGAGCGTTGCCTTTTGTTGGCAAGCATCTCCTCCACCTTATTAGCGAATCCGCCCGTTGAGGTCATGTGGGGGAGTTTGGCGTAGTGAAGCCTGCCTTCCGCGATCCTTTCCTCGGCCCAGGTAAGCTTTGCCTTCTCCTCTGGGGATAGGGCGGCTTTTTTCTGGAGCCGGCTCTGGATGCGAAGGGCAGCCTTGTACTGCGCCTTTGCCTTCATCCCCTCGCTTGACCGCTTCGGCCCGTCCCTGCGCGGGGAGCTGGTGCCTGGTTTCGGCGAGCGGAGAAGGCTCTCCTCCTCTTCTTTAGAGAGCTGCACGCTCTCCGGGTCCGAGTCTGTATCGACTATGGCACCTGAGCGGCTTAGCTTCCCTTGCGTCGTTATAGTGGCAGTAGCTTTGCAACCGACATAACCTGCTCCCGTCACATCGGAGGTGTAACCGCTGGCGACACGCAAAGGGGATTGCTCCCCTCCGTGCCCGCCGGTGGTAGCGGTCACGCCTTCCACCGACGTTTGGGCTGACATCCCAGCCCCGGTTATTTCCTCTAGTCCCTCCAGAATGGTTTATTTCAGGGGTACCACCCACTTGCGTTTTATGCCTGCCGCCAAGGCACCTCCAACCATGGCTAGTGGTTCATTTCCTCCGGCTTTTTGGGCAGGAGGGATTGAACCTAGCCTTGGCTAGACACTGTATTACCGCAGACAACGGGCAACAATGCATTACCCGATATCGGGGATAATACAGTGCCCATTGCCCAGCCGGCGCCCTCGTGGAGGGTTCAGTTGGAGGATTTTCGCCAGCCAGAAAATTAATAAAAATGAGAAGATTTATACTGAAGCTGCAGGCGGATGGTGCCTTATGCGGAATGGAAAGCAGAATTGGAAACAAGAATGTCGATCGAAATATCTGTGATCTTGATGGCTTAGGAACCAATATGTAAGATATGAGTGGCTTGGACATGGAGCTTTGGTTTTTTATTTTAATCGATTTATTCATTTTTTAAATCTTTAAAAATAAATAAATTATTAGTTTACAAAATTATAAGGTGATAATTATTTATTTTCTCGCGTAATTATTGCGATGCCGGAAAGGTGTAATTAAAAAAACCTTCGGGAGAGCTCACTGGGTTTTGCCGGCAAAACAGTGCATACGCGAGAGACCAAGCAGCAGAGATAAGAAATTAAAAACATCAACAATAACAACACGGGTGCTGCGGCGGTTAAGTCAGAAACTTGGACCAAAACAATTGCGATCGCACCCGTGTGGATTGAATTGGGTTTGAATTTTAATGTTTGTTGTTGTCTCGCTTGTAATTGTTTTTGCTTGGTGTTATTGTGCGTAGGTTAGTTCAGGTATGTCAGTGCAGACTTACTAATACTTTGGATTACTTATATGTGCGGGTGGTCTCAGAAGCTTTTATATTTGTACAGTAGTTGTGTGGGCGTAAAAAATTATGGAGGCATAAAATGTTTATCTATAGGCATGCAGAACATGTATGGGTGAGGATGCTTCGGTTAGCCGTGGTAACCGAACCACGGACTGAACACGATAAGTGGACTGTGTTTGTGAGAACAAGTAAAAGTTATGTGGAGAAAATAAACGGAACACACCAGACAAAAAAGTATCGCGACAGCGGCAGACTATTCGGCGAACAGGAACAGTCCCGAGACAAGTGTAACACCGGCTGGCTGATATAATATGCTCTTTTTAATTGTTCACCACACAATTTCTTTTGGGTTGCAGAATTTTTAGCGGCGTCGAAATTCCACAGAAATAATTTTGCACGCGTGTGTTTGCTTGTGTATGTATATCTGGATGCACATAAGCTTTGACTGTTGGCAAGTTGAATGGAGAAACAAAAAAACGGCAAGGAATATGCAACGCACACAAAGCGGAGACGAATTGAGAATTTGATGATCGAATTGACGAGGAATATGATATAAATGCTGTTGTGTCGGTAAACTCGGACGTGGAGTTGACACGGAAAAATTCATCTTGCAGCAGTGTGAACGGAATTAAATGTTCGGACCACTGCTGAAAACCTTCAGAGAAAGGGAGACGGAAAGTCCTGTATTTAACTTTAGCGAAGGCACCGAAGCTTCTGGTAAGGAAGGAATCGTGGATGATATCCTTATCCGACTCGAAGGACCATGTTAATGTAGGGGTGGCAAGGATATTCTCCGCTTAAGAATTCAGAAAAGTTGAAGTATATCTTACGAAGAAAACCCAGAAGAAATATATGCGTGGGTCGAACATGTAAATATTGGAAGGAGCGCCCGTAATGGTTTATTGAGCATTTATTTCGGAACTAACATCAGCTTATAAATCGAGTCGCACCCCACTTCCGCTTTACTTCGCTAAGGCGAGAGCGGGAGCTCGAATATGAGTGGTCCCGAAGTTCGTCTAGCGGCGCGGAGATCGGATAGACAGAGGCCCTAAGCTTAGCATAAGGACCGTGCGCCCTACCGATAGCAGAAAGGGGTGGGGAGCGGAGTAGCCGTCCTTATGATCAACTAGCAGCTAGCAAAGATCGGGTCAACCGAGGAGCGGTGAGCGGGCGAGCGACGGCCAGCTCAACGGCCAGCGTGCTGAGGTCGGAAATATGACGATGCCCAAGCGGGAAGACGGGAGCGAAAGATCGGGCGAGCTTTTGGAAGCTCGGTGGGCAGAAGGGATACAGGTGCCGCCTCCTGGCGTGAACACGGAAAATGTGTATTCCGGCCCTTGCTTTTGAGATTTGTACAAATTTTTTCGGCCGTTATAATACAACATTGCAAGTGAAAGCTCTTCACGATTTTGTTATTGAGTCAAAGAGACCTGTATTTATACGAAGATTCCCTTAACGTAAAAATGTAATATACCTATTGTTTATTTTTCCATAAGAATAAAACAATCAGAAAGGCATACTGTAGGACTTTAGAAATTTAGTTACTATGCTTATTGCGGAGAAAACTATATTAACGAATGCCCCGTATCTTTTTTCCTCAGTGTGGTATACATGTAGAGTATTAATTATAAATAATTGGTTTAGATATGTTACACAATAATTGGAAAATTATGTTTAATGATGTTGTTTTGTTATGAATAATACACCTGACACAGTTGGAAATTAATGGGGCTACTATTCCTTCAAGGTGTGGGATGTAAAACTTTTGCTGGATGTTATGCATAGTCTTACGAGCTGCTGGATGACCTGCTTCGAGAGCGCTTACTACACTTTCTCGTTCCATCAATCTTGGGACTACTATTAGTTCATTGCCTTCTTCTTCTGTGCAGAACATCCCACCTTTGAGCTTGCAGTTATCAACAGGCGAAACTGCATATACAATTATATCGTCCACGTAAAGCTGCATAATGCCTTCATTTATTAACCATGGAAAATGGTTTACAAAACGTATGAAAGCAGCTGGAAAGTTTCGATAAACAAATGGAGCTCTATTAAACTCGAAGAGCCCTTCCCGTGTAACGGATAGAGGATAAGCACGACAAATTTTCTCCACTGGAGCGTGAAAAAATACATTTTCCAAATCCAGTTTTTCGAAAACCTCCTTGACCATGGGAACTGGAAAACAATCCGGAGGCACCATACTGTTTAACTTTCTGTAGTCTAGGCAAACTCTTAGTGAATGATCTTTTTTCTTGACAACGACGACTCGGCTAGCTACGTATGAAGAAGATTTGGTAACAATGCCCTACTGGAGTCAGTGCTTAATTTGTTTCTTAACAGCTTCCGCTTCTTCTGCAGAATGGCGACTTGGTGATTGGCGAAACGGTTTGATGACTCCATCCGGAATAATCTTTAGCTCGATGGGACATTGTAATCGCTCTACTGGACTCTCAACAGCTCCACTTCTTTTTGAAACTCGGGGGGAGCGGTGACGGTATGCTGACATTCGAATACGCTGTATACATCTGCATCACACTCACCTACTGATTCAGTTTCTTGTTCAAGGGATTGAAAAAGAAAACCAAGGGAGACGGCCGAAAATTTTAGCTTTTGGAGAAAATCGTAGCCCAGAGTGCCTTACAATTCATTGTAGAGTTGTCTACGACCAGAAAATTGTGATCTGTCTGCAGCTGATCCACGACTGTGCTAACGTTGAAAAATCCGATTAGCTTGGTGCTCTTGTTACCCAGACCTCACAAAACCGACTCGCTTTCAAAAGTTTTACATTTTTTGAAGCACACCCTTTGCGACTATCGACCAGGCATATGTTCTTGAGGCGGCTGCTGCTTGTTACAGCCCGAACTGTGTTCTCTTTGTTTTTACACTTACGTGAGATATGTCCGTACTCGTTACGAAAACATTTTGTTTGCGACTGGCAGTCTTCTATTTTGTGTATCTCAGAGCCAGAATTAAAACAGAAGTCCTTCTTCTTCTCGAATATTTTCGGCTTAACACTCGTATTAACTTTGCTTTTTTTACTGTTTTTTTCTTCCAACTCAATAATTTCGTACTCTTCTTTTAGCGCTTTCAGAGAATCGCAACGGTTTTAGAGATTTTATATTCGTTTTTGATTTGTAAGCCATTCACTACATGCCGTATTAAAGCAGATTCTTCCACATTACCGACTTTTGCGATCTTCTTCATTTGAAGCTCATGATATGATACCGATTTTTTCTTTTTTCGTTCGCGCAACAACTGTGTGAATATCGGCACTGTTTCGGCTGCATTTGAACTCGACGCTTAACTTTGTCTTTAGTTCCTTGAAATCACTTTGCCACTCGGATTCTAGAAAAAGTTTTGCAGCCCCGCACACTTTTCCTCTGGCATGCACATATTTTTATTTATCTGATAACTCGTACGCATCCGCATTGCGCTCAAAAATCTCGAACCACTTTTCAACAGGAACTGTCAAAGTAATTTATTATTTTTTCGAAACTGTCCACAGAAATTTTTCCGGTGCTGCTATCTTCATTGCGTTCATCCACTTTGATTTTTAATGCCAACAGCTGGATTAAGTGTTGCAATTGGTCACCCACAGAGTTGTTGTTGTTTGTCCCTTGCACCTCAGTACTTTTGTTTGTCGCCATTATTTTACTTTCCTCTTCGTCTGACACTTGGATATCCAGCAAACTAAATTGGTTTTCTTCTTCTTCTGATTGTTTTTGGCTGTTGTTCGCCTTGTTCGCGTCATGTTCCCGCGAAAAAATTCTCAGTGACGCTCGTCTTCAGTCTACGTTTTAACGCGATCCTTTCCGAGAATTTAAAAATTCACTGAAACTGCACTCAACTTTTCAACTTCGTTTTCGACTTTCCTTTTTTAACTTTTACAACTTCTCCGGTCATCAGACTTCTATTAATAATTTCCCGGCTATTCAACTGCACTACTTTTTGGAAATAATTTCATTGCAACGCTCGGCTTCAGTCTACGTTTTAGCGCAATCCTTTCCGAGAATTTTGAAATTCACTGAAACTGCACCCAACTTTTCAACTTCGTTTGCGACGTTTCTTTTTAAACTTTTAAACTTTAAACTTTTTGGCATGACCGTCATCGTGACCGTCGAAGGCCTCCTATGCCGACTTCCACTCGAAGAACAATGCTAACATTTAGATTTCAGTCTATGTATGTAAAAAAAAAAACAATTAACGAACTTTCTTTTATTTCGAGTACAGGCCCTTACCGTTTTTGATTTTTTTCCTTTGACATTTCATGATCTTTAACTGTTTTAGACAGTCCCTCAAAATATCCATCCGTTGTAACATTGAGCACCAAATATTTGGAAATAGTCTTACTCCAAACAAAAATCATAGTCATTAAAAATAAAGACATATCCAGACAGATTTCAAGCAATCTTAACGTGTCCCCATCCCCAAATCGAAAATAGGATAGACTTCTAAATACCTAATGAAGCGCCTATAAAATTTGGTGGGTAGTGGGATCTGTTTCTTCATATGTTTTTCTTGTATATTTCATAATTAAGTTCTAAACGCACCATTTAATTGATCTGAAGCTAAATAAATTCATAATACATTCTTTAAAACTCTATTAGCTTATTAGCTTTTATTTTCCGTTTGCGTTACGGGCAAAGTCTCGTGATTTCGGCTTTAGCTGCTCCGGGCTTCACTTACTTTTTGCAACCGTTTTGTTATCGGAATGTTTAATTTTTTGTGACCATAAAAATATACAGCGAAGAGACACTGCAATGCCATATCGCAAGAGATGTATTTGCTTGTGTATGTAAGAAACTAAAAATCAAATTAGCTAATTAAAGCTTTTTCGATACTAAAGTATCGTATATATACGTGTTCATATGTGAACAGCTGTGTTATAAATAAATCTATTTAATTTTATTTAAAAATTTAGAACTACAATTACAGCCATATTTTGCTCCAAAGCAAATAATTTTTTTTTTTTTTACATCTCACGGTAAAAACTCTGTCTATGCATAGCTATGCTTGTGTTACCTTAAGAACAGGGACAGAAGGAGGCAAATGGGCAGATACGATGAAGGATGGGATTTATCATTGCCTGGCTTTGAGATCATTGTAATAACAGACTTTTCCATTAGTCAGGAAAGTAGCCCCATTTTAATATTGTGTTGAATATGTATGCGATGCATCTGACAGCGCATTTATCTTTAGAGATTTACTTTCTGGAGCCAGCTCAAACTTAAAAATTGGCTGCGAATTTTTATACCTGTTTGCTGTGTTTATCACGCACTAAACATCAAAGCCTTTTTACTTTAGGCCTTCAGTTATTTCTTCTATAAAGACTGTCGATTCTATACCTTTTAGTACAACTTGTAACCCTCTTAAATTTTCAGCTAGTAAGTGTAATAATTTACGTTCATTGGCAAGATAACGCTTTACAGAACTAAACTAATCTTTATAGTTAGTCTGCAGTTTTGCTTATGATATATTTCCTTTCTTTAGGATGGTAATAAGGATGTTATTCAGCCCAAATACTTTTTTTTTCATTATTGATAGAGTCGGAGCAGTAGTGTTTCCTACTGTAGATAGAAGGTGGCTTTACAACTTTCATCATTTCTGGTGATTGATCCTGATCTTTGTCGATCTCGTCAAATATTGCAAATATATTTTCGGATCTTCCTGTAGTGTTACCTAAAGTTTTCGAAACTTTTGACAAGATTGGGCTTACTATTTTTTGTGGGCTAACTTTCTTTTGATTTGTTAACTCCACGACTGAGTAACGGCAGCGCTACTTGAGCATTGCGTGACAGTGGGCGCACTCTTTCTGTGGCGGTCAGTGACGTAAATTTTGTTGTTGCGTCCGATAAGTAAATTGAAATGTAAGCATTATTTCGCGCAAAAGACAATCGTGATTCATCTAGTTGTTTTTGTAGTCGATCGAGATTTTGATTCGGGGTTTTGCACTTGTTAATGTTTTATTAATGCTAAGATATATATATATATATATGTAGGGTTATAACTTTATTGAGTTCCCACAAATGTTTCTATATTATAATTAACTGGATTTCTTGGCGGTTAAGCCCTTAACATATATTTCGCGCTTATCTTATTCACTTCCAACTTCTCAACTTCAATTTCCTCTTCAGTGTGTCTGCATCTCTTAAAGTATATTATCTCGAATCTTAATACTACTTTTACATTTTATACTAGATACTTACATACACTAAGAATATACTAAAATACATTAGGGATACTATTACTACTACTACAAATATACCAATCCTACATATATATATATACATATATACATATATATATACATATACACATATATATATATATATGCTCTGGTGCGGGGATTCAAAAGTTTTATATATATAAAACTATTGATATATATGTATATACATATATGCTCTGGTGCGGGGATTCAAGAGCTGCATAGATTTAAATATAAACGGCAGAGGAGCCTAAGATATATGTATACATATATATAATAAGAAATCGGGCGCTAGAGCCGATTACGGGAAACGAATGACCACTGCGTTGGTCTATTTAGAAATACGACTACGTGAATTTCATATTAGCTACCTATGCTGGGACTTAATAAATATGAAATCAGCTTGAAATTATATCTCATTAAATTAAAACGCATTTTTATTTAACACTGCTCTTTCACAGCAATGTATGAGATTTGTTCCGCCAACTGCTGCTATATTCTTGATCAGCATCAACAGTCGTGTATGTGCCATAGGAACAGTCGGGAAAATTATTAGGGAAAATTATAACTTTGTCAGTTTTCAACATAACGTCTTCTTCTTTAAGATACAAGCTTTTTATATTATTTCAGAACTTTACTTTAAATTTCATTAAAATCGGACAACAAACGATCGGTAAATGTAAAGGCAAATTACACTTTACTTTACATGTAAACATGTATAAAATGTAACACTGCAAAAATAAAATGAATATGAAAGTTATTCATTTTAGATTAGAGAGGGTTAGATTATATTTAATTTAATTGAAATATGCAAGGGTGTACAAACTTCGGCGTGCCGAAGTTAGCCTCCCTTCCTTTGATTTCTAAAAATGAATTTGTTTTAATTTCGTTCAGACAAACGTGCCTGTTTTGCAAATCGCTAGAGTCATGTGAAAGTTAAAACGGGAGTACCGATTTTTCTTTGCAAAAACGAAAACGATAGTGAAAGCTTTTGCCTGGTTCACCAAAGTAAAATCATTTATTTTGACAATTGATATTCACTTTGTAATGAATGGCCTAACTTGACATTTTATTTTTGAAATGTTTGTCCTTTTTTGTATGAAAAACTTTTTATTTTGTGAAGCACATATAAAAAATGTGAGAACTTTGTAATTTTACGGTTGACAGTTATGAGACTTTATAAATATAAATATATACTATTTCTTCAAAAACTTATTTCTCAAATTGAAATATAAATTACTTATATCATATAAATTTTAAATATATACATGTGTTTAAAGACATAGAATTAATGCAAATTTTCATTAAATTTACATTCCGGCTCGAAGAACCATGCATTGGAATGGGCCGGGTGGTCCAAAAGTAAGACGGCTTCTCGAGAATTAAAATAAAAAGTTCAAGTTCCACGAAGAAGAAGTAGACGTTCGGGGTAGCTTTACAAATCAGTATATATTCGCTGACTTCGGCGTTACAATAAACTTTGAGATACGACGAAGAAGGTTGCCGGGACCGCGGAGTGGTGACTTTGCCGCCTTGAGCGTAGCGAGACAAAGAGAGACGAGCCGAGAAGAAGAGCCAGCGAACGGGATCGAAAACTTGAGCTCGAGTGCTGGCACTTTACAAAGCCGATCACACCTTCGCGTCTTGTGGCGTGAACATATATGAATTATATGAATTATACGAGACCTGCAAAATTTTGGTTTCGACACTCTTAAGATTATGGGGAAGTCAAAAACAAATATGTACAATGGAATCTTAATAAATTCTGTTCGGAAGTCAGATTTTTGGCATGCTTACAACTGAATCAAAACTATACGCCCAGCAGACAAAAAATTCGTTTATAATATTGCAAGCCATAGTTTTGCGGATTTCAGGAAGACAAAACGCCAGATTTCAGACTTAATAACGATAGTAAAGTTTATCCCTGGCAGTGGTGTTGTGGCAGCAAAAGCTCAAAATATATTCATATTTTCATCTCCGACCCTATAAAATATATATATTGTTGATCAGCATCAACAAAAACAACAATCTAGCCTTGTCCGTCTGTCCGTCGGTCTGTCCGTTTCTACGCAAACTAGTCCCTCAGTTTTGAAGCTGTCTGAATGAAACTTTGTAGATAGTCTTCTATATATCTCACTCGTACATAAGTCGGAACGGGACAGATATAGCTGCCATACAAACTATCCGTAAATTTGTAGAAAAAAAATATAGCTTAACTGTTTATTAACATATCTTGGTTATGAGCCTTATATATTATTTTAGATTGTTATATTTTATTTCATTAAAATCGGACAACTATATCATATAGATGCCATAGAAACGGTCGGGAAATTTTTAGAAAAGAAATTATAAATTTGTCAATTTAAAACATAACTTATACTTTGAGATACAAGCCTCCTGTATTATTTCAAAATTTTGTTTAAAATTTCATTAAAATCGGACAACTATATCTATAGCTGCCATACAAATGATCGGTAAAAGTGAAGGTAAATTACATTTTACTTTACATGTAAAAATGTAAAACTGTAAAAATAAAATTAATATAAAAGTAATTCATTTTAAATTAGATAGGGTTAGATTATAATTAATTCAATTGAAATCTGCAAGGGTATACAAATTTTGGTCTTGTTTTCTATTAACTTTTCGCATTGTCTTTAAGAAGCCTTATGGTATAGTGGTCCGAATTTCATAACTTACAAACCTTATTTCCCAAATTATAGCTATGCTTAGAAGTATTTATATATATTCTTTTTAGGGGAAATGACTCCTCCAGTGCGTCGCAAACTTTTAACTTTAAAAATCTAATACCTTGCAATGGTATATAAAACAGGCATGCAACAAAACCAAAAAAAAAAAACACCCGAAACATGAAACATGGAAGGAGGAGGAGTTCGAGGCGGTAACACATGAAAGAGACTCATTGTCTTAAATTGTACTAGTAAAGAAGTAATCCAGGCCACAATAAGTTCCATTCTTAGTCTTCGACGGGGATGGACGTGTTCTTCAAGAGCTCTGAGTTGAGTTCTTTTTCTAATATATATAAACCGAAAGCTTCGATAAGCAACAAGCGACAAGCAACAACCAAAGATCAACCGTATCTTTCAAATCAACGAACTAGCAAGGAGTTTTAACAACACAGATTTTCCCTCTTAGCAGATGCTGAGAACTAAGCCGAGTCGGAGCAGGGGACTCAGAAGAAACCAAATTCCACACCCATTTATATTAGGGAAAAAAGTTCAAACGCCCTGGTCAACAAAATTTTTGCGCCGGTCGGGGACGAAAATTTTCATGTTGTTCCGCTTATAAAAGGAAACATCCACGAAACCAAAGTTCAAACCAAATATTAAGAACACTTCCGAGCTGTGTCTAAATACCTGGAGGAAACAAAAAAGAACTTTTACACCAACCAACTAAAAAGCAGCAAAGGACTACAAGTAGTACTAAAAGAAATCGAACCTGACGTCGCCCCCTCTGAGATATTAGAAGCCCTTAAAGCCAGACCGCAAAGCCTTAAAGAAAAATGAAGTGCACCCGATCTACAAGCTGCAGTTTTAATTGCATCGGAGGATCACCGTGGAAGAACCCCACAAACACAACGGAGCAGTACAATGCACAAATTGTCAGGAGTATGGACACACCAGGACGTACTGCACACTTCGGTCAGTCTGCGTAGTCTGCGAAGACTTCCACAATTCTGCACACTGCCCTGCTAACAAAGAAGACCCACTTACAAAAAAATGTGGGAGCTGCGGAGGAAACCATACGGCAAACTACAGAGGCTGTTTGGTGTACAAGGACCTGAAGAGAGTATGCGACGAGCGACAGCTACGCGACAACAAAATACAAAAATGTATATTCTAAATCAACAACTACGCTAGACGTATTTTTCGGCAAGGCAGCCAGATATAGCGGCGCTTGTAGCGACTGCAAAACTTGTACTTTAAATCAGTTTTGGCTAAAATACCAAACTAAGTTTAATTAGAATTATTTCGAATAAAATTGGTTTAGTATTTTTCTTTATCCTTGACTTGAACCGATCAATCAGTATATTTGGGATTTAAATCACCTTTTTTCGTGGTTCTTACCGGACCGAACAGATTAAGGTAACGTACAATAAACTTCCGAGGGTTGCCAGATCGCACCCCTATCAGAGTTGCCATATCGAGAAGATACCGATAGGAAGCTTTAAAAGGATGCCAGATCGTCCGGTCATCGGTAACTTTGACGTTTCTGACAGGTGATCCTGCCCTAATTCCGGCCACCATTATTTTTCATAAAACCGGCAGCTGATACAAATGTAATTTTTTTTCCGCTGAATAGAAGATAAAGAAATGAAGCCTAAAAGTTGCGAAATATTGTCGGTGCCTCGAGTTTTCTAAAAAAGTGAGTGCGTTTGCGTGTGCAAGGGAGTCCCGGCCGGCGTTGCCGAGGAATAAACGGCATTCATCGCCGCTTCTGGTGCCGCAAAAGTGACGCAGCATATCCATTTCTATCGCTCAGTGGCGATCCCAAAAGAAATTTGTGGTTTCATTGGCATAGAGGTTAGTTCTAACTTAAAACACGCCCAGGGCGAAAGGTTAATTTTTTTTTATTTAGAGAGTGTACCTCGCGCGAAAGCTTCCTCGTTGAAGGCTTAGAGACGGTTCATTAAACTTCAAGGAGGAGGCCGAAGGCGTAGGAGCAGAAAAGCCACCTAACCTCTGTGACCAAGCTAGAGTGCCCTAAGGAGCACCCCTCGATGGTGTTCCCTTAGGAGGGGCTCACGAGCCCGACTCAAGGAGGATTGGCATTCCAACGCTGCTGCAACTGGCAACCATGGACGTTCAGGAGCGTAACGACGGCGATTATTTACACTAAAAGCTGCCCTGCGCGGAGCAAGTGTTAATTCTTGTAATTTTTGTGAATATTTGGCCTGCGAGCCTTGACCTGCCTTAACCCAGCTTTATACACGTTGCCTTAGGTGAAGATATCGAGTCGCACCTCATTTTTTATCATTGTGTTCAGATATGACCTAAATTTGTGCAGCCTAAACTCACTTAAAAGAATTTGAAACAAGAAAATTGAATTAATTAAAAATCAAACGCAACTCAGAGATGCGTTTTGCCAGGAATTAAACATGAATTAGTTGTATATGTTTCTAGTTCTAAAACTCGTTAGTAATTGATTTTGTAAATTAATTGTAAAAAAGGAACGAGATCTCGGTGCAGACTAAAGAATTGAATTATGGGCTAGGCAGAATCCTTATATTTAATCAACGGCATATTGTTGCCAAATCTTGTTTTCAGCTTATCATTGCTGGATTAACTGAGTGAGTTTTACAACCAAGAGTATACCGTATTATGGCATTTTTACATTTGATTCTGTCCGAACTTATTTGCTACTATATTCTCTCCGAGTTTGTATACCTCAAGAATAAATACTTTGAAGAATTTCTGAATTAGAAACAAAAATTAGCGAATCTCAAAACTAAATATCGTTAAACAAAACAAAATTCATTTAAATAAGCTTTCCATTAGCCGACACGTTCAGATTAAAACGATCAGTTTACGTTGAAGTCTTGATTAAGTCTAGATTTAAAGATAATTCCACTTTCTGGATTTATATTCGATAATGCTACTGTAATCTGCTATGTGTACTTACATTAACAATGAAAACAAATAGAAAACAAAAGATAAAGATCATGAATAACTAAAACTCAAAACTTATGAAACTCTGCTGATGTACCGCGATCGTAGGGTATCAAAGGGGTCACCGGAGACATGCTCCAAGGAAGGTGATCATAGGCTGGGAGGGCAAACATGCGACAACAACGACATCAGTGGCTTCGCTTTCGCTGACTTTCTCACAAACTTTGCAATTTCTTCTCTTCTTTCCTGAATTTATTTAATTCTCTTCCGGTTTCGTTAAACTATCTCTCTCTTGTCGCTAGCTCGCTAAATTCTAGATTTAGTAATTATAAGGTGTAGTTGTGATAGGATCTGTGCACGCAAGACCACCACCCCCAAAGCCGACGAGCGAGAGCCGGATATTATGGCGAGCACCGGAATCACAGATTCCTTCGGATCTCTAAACACATCTCCAGTCGTTACACGTTACACAGATCATCCTTCGGTCCGCTCGGTACCACCAAGGGCATCTCCTAAGCTGATGCTCAACGAACTGACATGGAAAATCCATTCAGCCACACCTAGAAAACGCTCAACAAGTCCCAGTCCAACCGCAAAACAATTTGGAAACTATGATGTTTACCATTCAACAAAGTATGATGGAGCTCATGTCCTTTATGAAAACGACCATGCAAACGCTGGTTCAGAACCAGAATATGGTGCTTCAGCTGCCCAATCTACGCATATCCATGTGGAATTCCAACGGCATTTCACGCCATTAACTTGATAAAACACAATTCCTGAATGTAAAACACATCGACGCCATGCTCCTGATTGAACCGCACCTCACAAGCTGATATAACTTTGATATACGGGGTTATACCTTCTACCGCACAGATCATCCCGATTGTAAAGCCCACGGCGGCACCGGCATCTTAATTAGAGGTCGCATCAAATGCCATTTTCATCAAAGGTATGCAACAAATTAATTGCAAGCCACGTCTATAAAAGTGCAGTCAAGAAACGACAACCTTTGCATAGCCGCTGTCTATTGCCCTCCTCGCTTTACAATCTCTGAAGGTCAATTCATGGATTTCTACAACTCACTTGGGGACCGTTTCATACCTGCTGGAGACAACAATGCCAAGCATACGCACTGGGGATCACGCCTCGTTACTCCCAAGGGGAGGCAACTTTATAATGCACTCATAAATGTGAGCAATAAGTTGGACTACGTTTCTCCTGGTAGCCCCAAATAGTTCGTCCTCTACACAGCGGATATTCCCACGTGCGACCGACTAATAACCTCCACTTTCGCCGACGATACTGCGATCCTCAGCCGCTCCAGATGCCCAGTCCACCTCACGGTAGAGGAAAGTGGTTATCCGACTGGCGTATTAAAATAAACGAACAGAAGTGTAAACACATAACGTTTACTCTTAACAGACAAACATGCCGTCCGCTCTACTTGAATAGCACACAGATCCCCCAAGCCAACGAAGTAACGTATCTCGGCGTCCAACTCGACAGACGTCTAACATGGCGAAGACATATAGAATGCAAGAAACTACACCTAAAACTAAAAGCCGCTGGATTATAAACGCTCGATCGCCCTTGTGTCTGGACTACAAGGTCCTGCTCTACAACTCCACTCTCAAGCCAATCTGGAAGTATGGCTCACAGCTTTGGGGGAACGCGAGCAAGACCAACATAGACATCATTCAGCGCGTTCAATCATAAATCCTGCGAACTATCACTGGGGAACCATGGTATATTCGGAACCAAAACATCCACATGGATCTGGGTATTCTTGCAGTAAAAGATGAAATAGAGAAGCAAAAAGCGTCGTACATGGAAAAACTCTCAGCCCACCCAAATCCTCTCGCAAGGGACTTGACTCGGGTTTCCAGAAGAACCCGCCTACAACGTAACGACCTTCCACCCCAGCCATAATTTGTCAGGGCCACTTTTACTGTTCCAGTCTACATGACTGATAGTTAGGTTATAGTATAAGATTTGATACACTTATTGTTCGTCTCGTAAGGAGAAGATTCAATAAATAAAAGCAAAGCAATAAAATTAAAAAAAGGGCACAATAAGAAAGTATGGCAAATCTTCGTAAGAGCGGTCGCCGCCAGAATCTCGTTTCGATCGCACACGTTTTTGCACTAAAAAATCTATGTTAAACTAAGTTAGAAGTATTTATTTGAATGAAATAAACAATATCATTATATAAAATCGGTTTTACCATTTTATTGATAAGGTGAAATTGCATTTTTGGCGTGCCAACCATTCAAGGATAAAGTTATAGGAACAATGGGAAAAATTAAAACTGGCTTAGAGTTTTGAAGAAGAAGCAAGTTGGTTAAAAAGTGACAGAGAAAGCGATAGACGCTGAATAGATTTTCATCACAAGGCGAAAAGCTGTTAATGAGTGTGAATTAAGGAGAAGCGGATTGAGCTAGACATTGGAGTTGGTGACTTTAACGGAGAGTGCGGGCAAGAACGTGTTGGCCAGGATACCTGGGAAGAAGCAGAAACTGATTGGGCTGGAAAAAAAGCAGAAAACAGAGAGAGCAGACAAGATATTGGAGCTTATGGCGTAAACGGTGCGTGCAGGAAAGAACGTATTGGCCGGGATTGGAACATGGAATGTTAGTCAGACGTCGACGGCCAGGTGATTCCGATTGAGGTAAACCTCGGAGTAGCAGCGGAGCAGGCTGGAACAATCAGAAAAGCAGCAAAGCAGGCTGGAAATACAAAACAGTGTTCTCGTTTCAAAAAAGTTTTAACACCAACTTTAAATATTGCTATTGTTTAAATAATTCTTGTAACTTACAAAGATTTTTCAGTGTCTCTTTCTTTTGCTTCTTTTCAGCCTTCTGTTTTTTTTTTCAGCCAGAAAGCAGCAAAGCAGGCTGGAGATAACAGAGAAACAAATCCGCGGCTTCTCTGTTTTCTCCAGCCTTCTTTGCATTTTTCTCTATTGTTACAGATCGTTTCTGACCGCTATATGTAATAAACATCGGATTTGAATAAAATTAAAATTAAAAATTAAAAAAGTTAAAGCCAAAATAAACAAGAAAGGAAGCTAACTTCGGCACTCCGAAGTTTGTATACCCTTGCAGATTTCAATTGCATTATTTATAATCTAACCCTATCTATTTAAGAATGAATAACTTTCAACATAATTTTATTTTACAGTTTTACCTTTTTACATTTTTACATGTAAAGTAAAATGTAATTTACCTCCACATTTACCGATCGTTTGTATGACAGCTATATGATATAGTCGTCCGATTATTATGAAATTTAAAACAAAATTCTAAAATAATATATAATGCATGTATCCCAAAGTATAAAAAGTTGTGTTAAAAACTGACAAAGTTATAATTTTTTTTCTGAAAATATCGCGACCGTTCCTATGGCAGCTATATGACATAGTAGTCCGATCTTTATAAAATTAAATCTGAAAATTGGAGAAATATTAACAGCTTATAACCGAGAGTTGATCAAGATATGTCAAAAAACAGTAAAGTTATGATTTTTTTTCAACAAATGTATCGTTTGTATGGCAGCTATATGATATAGTCGTCCGATCTGGCCCGTTCCGACTTATGTACGAGTATACAGAAGACAATCTGCAAAGTTTCATTAAGCTAGCTTCAAAACTGAGGGACTAGTTTGCGTAGAAACGGACAGACAGACAGACGGACAGACATACAGACGGACATGGCTAGATCGACTCGGCTGTTGATGCTGATCAAGAATATATATACTTATTAAGGTCGGAGATGACTCCTTCACTGCGTTGCAAACTTCTGACTGCAATTATAATACCCTGCAAGGGTATAAAAATATTGGAATAGAAGTTAGGAAGCTTACTTCGAAGGCGTGTTGCATTCTGATAGGAAATACTAGGAATTAGTTTTTTTTTTGACAGTAAAGGTAGAGGTAGAGGGACAGTGGTCAGATAGGATCTAGGAAGAGTTATTCGAACAGGCCACCTTTTCTTTATTTTTCACTTTATACTTGTTATTGAAGTTGTTAAGAGTTTTGTTTCCGGGATCAATGGTAGGGTCTCGGCGGTGCGTCGTCGATTGGCTTCGCTCGTCTCGATTCCTCTTGTGGTCGTTGCGTACCTGTGGAAGAGATAATATAGTCCTGATAAAATAACTTGTTGTGTCTGGACCCATCAGTCATCCCCGGGTGTGGCTATGGTTATCGTTGGATTCGGAAGTCGTCCGAGAGAGTGTTGTAGTCCGACTCGCAAGTCGAAAGCGATGTGTTTGTTGTTGGAATTTATAATGATTTTATTGTGGTACGGCAGTTTTGTGTATTTGGGTTCAGCCTCGGCTGGAAAGGAGATTCGGGGTCTCGTGCACTATACTGCGCTCTGCGCTCAGCACGCCGGATTGGGGTCAGGGTCTTTCTTATCCCTATAATCTCCTTTGCTCACCAGTCATATAAAGAGATAAAGGCACTTGACTGAAACTACTCTACTCACATTGAATACAACAAAAAATAAAGGATTGAGTGGGAAGGTATCCCCAAAGGTGTAGACGATAACAGTGAACTTGGTGATTGCGGTAATTTGGGATCGATCGATATGTTATGATCACTCGCTCCCCTATACCCTCCCTACCTTTGGAAATGTATGGAACCGGGTGTACATTCCCCCTGTTTTAACTAATTCAACTCATTAATCTTGATATTTCATTTGCATTATGTAATTGGACAAAATTATAATTTAATTACAAAATCACTTCTTTATTTATTAATATTAGAATACCTCAAACTAAACCAAAAATCTTCATATTGTTCTCTTTTCAGCCCCTAAGCATTATTTTCAATCTATTAAGTCTTCGTATTTTTAATTGTCTTTAATTATTTACATTTTAACTATGTTTTGGATTTTATATGCACTTAGTTTCTAAAAATATCGACATATCATTTTATTCCTTAAAAGAAAGTCAAACTCTTACTCTAGAAATATTCCCAATTTACCAAATTATTTAACTTTTAAATCACTTAAAATCTTTTCTTTTCACCACATTATTGTCTGCTACATGGCTGTAAATCAAGGGTTAATTAAGCATGGATATTTATATATGTATATCGGCGAGGCGTCACTTTTTGTCTCAATGGCAGGATTATCAGACATTTTGAAGATTTCCTGTTTGTTAATCGACGAAGAAAAGTAGCGGAGCGAGTTCCATTTCGTGCTGAAGCCACCAATTTTCACAGAAAATCCAATGACAGTCCTTGACATAACCACTGTCACACCCTGGTGGTCTCTTTCCTTCAACAAAATACTGATCCAAACTGACAACTGCCTATACAGTCGTCCCACTCATTTTGTATTGTATAACTTGCCACATAGCAACACTGCTAAAAATCGCATACTACAAATAACTAATGAACCTCCGATACGGCCAGTCCTGACCATTTACACGTCCTCGTCTACTACAAAATAAATTAGTAACGAACTCAATATACCAAATTTTAATTCACAATCAGTAGTTACTTAAATTTATTTACATAAATTCATCTTATTCATTTCAACCATTTCTCTTCTTTCAAATTTCCATTTTACATTGCATGACATCTCAATTTAATTTAGTCTCAATTTAATTTAGTCTCAATTTAATGTTATCTAAAACCTTCGGGCCAGGTACTGCCACGTAGCTTGAACTCTACTCTATCACACTACAGTCTATTTCAGCTGCTCCTTATCATACTACAGTCAACTGCTTCTTACCACACTTACATTCTGTTTCAATTGCTTCTCACCTCACTAACAGTCTGTTTCAACTGCTTCTCACCACACGTACAGTCTGTTTCAACCACTACAGTCTGTTTCAACTGCTTCTCACCACACGTACAGTCCGTTTCAACTGCTTCTCACCACTACAGTCTGTTACAACTGCTTCTCACCACTACAGTCTGTTTCAACTGCTTCATCGCCACTATAGTCTGTTTTAACTGCTTCATCACCACTACAGTTTCACACACTTATCAATGCCACACTTTAATTTATAACGATCATTGTCTAAGACTTCCGTTCTTACATAGGGTCTACGGTACTTCGGGTCTAATTTGTTAAACTTAACTATTTTTGCCTTGCCTTTGTCAAATCTGTTTTTGTCATATTGTGCTGAAATTAACATATTTCTCCTAGCGTCTGACCTTTGTTTATCCAAATTGACCTCAATCTCATCGCCACAAATAGAAACCGAGCCCAGTGGACGTGAACACTTGTTAATTAATAATTCCAGTGGACTCGATTTCTCAACCCTATTGACTGTACAATTTAATGCTAACTGCACTTCTTCTAAGGTATGATCGATCACTAGATTCTACTACTGTCAATACATTTTTTCCAAGTACTCATCACTCTCTCAACTTGACCATTGGCACGGCCAGTTGCAATTAAGTGAAGCTGAATTTTTTGAGACGCACAAAAGTCAGCAAAATTTAGCACCAGTAAAACTCCTGCCCTGATCCGCTATCATACGACTAGGCACACCGAATAACGCAAACGAGGACTTTACAGCTTTAATACAACTATCTGAATCTAATTTGAAAGTATGATAGAGGTGAACACAACGATGTATTTCTTACGATCATTTTTGCCACTTAATTTTCCAGTTACGCGTATATGCAACGTGTGCCATGATACACCAATTTTTGGATTCGAGTGTAACTCGGCTTGAATTTTTCCCGACGAGCCCTTGGTTACCCTACAGGTAATACAATTTTTAGCAAATTTGCGAACATACTTTGAAATTCCTTTGAACCAGTAATGATCATACACCTTATTGAGGGTCTTTTTCCAACCTAAAGGTTGTTCAGTTTGAATCCAGTTTTCAGTGATGTTCATAAGTTCTACTCGTTTCTCAATAATCTGGTTTTCAAGAAGTTTAGTCTGACTTGGTAAAGGATTTCTTGACATTAAATCTACATGAGCCATACGCTTCCCTTCGCGGTACTCTATATCAAAGTCAAAAACCTGCAAAAATTCCCACCAACGGTATACTCTAGCCGATAACTCGATCTTTGTTCTAGACGCTCGTAATGAATTACAATCTATAAAAAGAACAAACTTATTGTCATGCAAATAGTGTCTAAAATGTTTAACGGCATTGACAACTGCAAGGGTTTCAAAATCCTACGATGTGTACTTGGACTCACAAGGAGCAGTTGCTTTACTGTAGTACTCCACAACATATGGCTTGTCCCCAATTCGATGCAACAATATGGTGCGTTAACCAATAGCACTAGCATCAGTATGTAATTCAATAGGAAATGGCGGATCAAATATCGTTTAAACTGGCTTACTTGTGAGAATCTTTACAATTTGATTACGAATTACTTCATGTTCTTCTTTCCACTTAAAATCATGTTTCTCAGATGTTTAAGCATATAGAGGTTTCAGTAACTGAGCAAATCCGGACACAAACTGGCGAAAAAATGAGGCCGACCCAATGAATTGTCTCACGGTAGTAATTGACCTGTGTGGTGGTAATGCTTTAAATGCCTCTATGTTACGCAAATTGGGACGGATTTCACCAGCCTTTACTTCGTTCGTATCCTAAATATTGCACAGTGCTTCTCAAAAATGAACATTTGTCAACATTAAACGAAAAGCCTGCTTTTGTCAACGTTTTCAATTATCTATCTAAGGCCTCTTCCTTCGTGCGTGCCACTATCATAATGTCATCCATGTAAACAATAACAAACGAATACGCTAGTGCTTTCATTACCACCCTCTGAAAAACTGACGGAGCATTCTTTAACCCAAATGGCATTGCCAAAAATTCATATTGACCGTCCGGGTCACAAAAACTGTATACTCGATAGATTTGTTATGAACTGACACCTGATAATATCCACATACCATGTCTAAGCAAGTAAAGTAATTAGCTCCTCGCAATTTAGCCAGCTGATCGGATATTAAAGGCAAAGGAATTGTGTCAGCAATTGTGTTCTAATTTAATTCACGATAATCTACACAGAGTCTAAAAGAACCATTCTTCTTTTTCACCAATAATGGAGGCTCTTATTACGTTATGGTCAATCAGCGCTTGTACTTTCGATCTCAACATTTCTCTTTCATCGAGATTGAATCGATTCGGTCGTCTTTGTATAGTTTTGGTCAGATCAGGCAAACTAAAATACATTTCCCCTGTGGTTACACGAAAAAGCAGAGTACCCCGAAGAAACGACTTAGAATACTTCTTTAATAACTGTAGTAGCTGACTTTTCTCTGGTCCGTAAAATTTAGTTTAAAGCTCATCAAAATTATATTCGCTGTCAGATACAGCACAAGCGTAAATTTTTTTTTTCTTTAACAAGCTCTACACCTTGGCTTGAAACTACTGAAGAATATTCCTGAGCCAAGATTTCGCGGCCAATTACAATTTCATTTTTCATACAATCGTCATAAACTACATGAAACATTATTGCAAGAGAATTTCCATCAAGCATTACGTTACTCTTAACCTGAATTGTGCTAAATAAATTAGCATTACCTATACCACTAAGCGAAACAACATTATTAAATCTCTTTCCGCTAAGCTTATGTGATAGGTTCTCTTTAATCAGGGAGCCTTCCGCTCCGAAATCGAAAGTAATTGGAAACTTCTCACCTCCATGCAGCATGTATGACTTCCGACCCTCCGCAACGCACATTTCTACTCGCTTATGTGTGCGAGATCCAGTTCCTTCTCCAGCAGCACGCTTAAGACATACAGTTGAAATATGCCCAGGAGACGACGAATGTAGCCCTCCAGCTAAATTAAGAAAGTTCTGTATTTGCTGTTCCAACAGCAATCGAAATTGTTCTTGAAAAACGTCGGATATTGAGTTAGATCCCGCTTCTGATATCGACGAGGCGTCACTTTTTGTCCCAATGGCAGGATTATCAGACATTTTGAAGATTTCCTGTTTGTTAATCGACGAAGAAAAGTAGCGGAACGAGTTCCAGTTTGTGATGAAGCCACCAATTTTCACGCATAACCACTGTCACACTCTGGTGGTCTCTTTCCTTCAACAACACACTGAGCCACACTGACAGCTGCCTATACAGTCGTCCCACTATTTTAGTATTGTATAACTTGCCACACAACAACACTGCTAAAAAGCGCATACTACAAATAAGTAATAAACCTCCGACATATTTGTATATGTAGGTATATAGATAATATCAAAATATTATTAAAAGTATTAGCTAAGTTACGGTATTTTTAGGCATTGCTAGAGTAAGGGAAGCCTAATCATAATAATTTATACTCAAATGCAATTAATCAAAATTTAAAAAAAAATCGTCTTCAACTTCATTTAAATATTTTTTTCTTCAATCAGATTAAGGTCAATTATTGTTCAATCATTTATCTTAATTTATCGTTGATTATACTTACCGATTACTTTCAACAAATTTTCATTTCAACTTCAATTCCGTTCAGACATATATTTCATTTAAATTTCAATGTTTCAACTCAACTTCAGGCTTAAAACTAAGTTTAATATGTATATATATATATATATATTTACATTTCTACGCTTTTCTGGAGTAAAGTTAAAACAATTATTAGTTTTAAACGTTAAACGAACGTTAAATCGAATTAAAAGTTGTTGTTTTCTTATACGGCTCCGGCAATGGGCAGCAGCAACATCATTGGTTTCGGTCTTTACATTTTTTCGTTCTTGTCTTAAGTACCTGAGGCACCCTATATCCGCGACATAGCTCTCTGTACTCACGGCGATTTTGTTTGTCGGTTTCTAGCCTACTCAGCGTGCACTTGATCCATCTTCTTCTTCTCTCTCTTCTTGAATTCGCAGATCAGCCCTTTGCGCCGGTTACGAATGATGAAACTCGCGGTCCCTGTCGCATCCCCTATGCATAAGTACATGCAAATGTACGTAACAGTAGGGCCTAAGCCCGCTCTTGTGTATGAATGTAGTAAAGGGGAACCAACAGCACCTTAAATTTTGTAAGAACTCGGGGTCGGTTACTGCACAAACTAGCACTTCCCCGCGGTTCTTCTTTATCTTGTTGTGAATTTTCCTATCTTTTCTGTAATTTCGACGATCCCAGAGCTGCGTCTTCTGCTCTCTCTCTACGCTCGTTCGACGCACTTGATATTGATGTACACTGACTTATATTAATCCGTACTTGTATGAGCTATATTGTTTCTGTATACACTTTAGCTGACAAGCTGCAAGCTGTGGAAGGAGTTTGTTTCACTTGGTTTTCAATGGCTTTTTAATTTACGTCTGTCGTCTCGGAGTAGAAAATTCTGAATGACCGCGTGGTCGCTGAAAGTTTTGCCAAGGCGCCGCACAGTAGCGTCGTTTCTCATTTTACGTTGCAAAAATCATAAATTTTGAACCAAATAAGATATTCAAATAATTTAAACGACAACTGGAAAAAAAGGTAATTTTTGTAAAATTTACATATGTATTGGATAACGTACCACGCCCACCCATTCGCCTTTTTATAGGGTATCAATTTGGGTACATCGATCTTTTTCTAAAAAGACAATTTTTTAAAGATATGTTTTATATAATTTTTATCTTTATGTTTATGTATTTGCTAAAATAAAAATATTTCGAATACGCAAAAAAAAAATATTTTAATTCATAAAAATAATTTTTGGCTGAAGTAAAAAAATTGTTCTTTGTCATTTTTTAATAAAGTCAATGTAAAGTAAAGATTTTTCATTCAATACAAAAAAACATTAACAAATTCAAAATTATAAACCTAATAAGCGTTTTTGCGCTCAAGTAAGATCAGACTTTTTTTGTATTTTGGTATATTTTACCCTGAGTTGCTTTGGTTTATGCCGTTGCATTTCCGCAGACGCAGCATGACGCAGCCAATGAAAGTTGATTTTGGTCCAAAAAATATCCACAAAAGCCGTAGTTATCGGTGGTTTTCATCGGCTTCAGAAGATATAGGCTACTTTACCCAGAAAAAAGTGAATAAAATTGACACCTGGTTTGATTTGTTTGTGCAAGTCCAAACCCAACTGCCGTTTTCTTCAGCTTAGTTTACAGATAATGAATGTATCTATCATTAAAAAAAAAATTGCGACGCATTTTAAGTAATGCTACCTGGAAGTGGACCAATATTCAATTTTTTTCTCCTATGATTCAAGAATGGAAATATTTTCAACTTTGAATGCTCATATCTTCTACAAAAAAAAAATATTTTATTGTAGATTCTTAATCCTTGGGAAATTCTCTGTCGATTAAGTTTGATTAAAATCGTTTTTGCGAAATCGACTTTTTTGATTTTTGCAACGGCTTTTGTTCTAGAGACGCTACTGTGCACCGGGTCGAGTGAGCTTTAACGGGACCTTTCCACGCAATGAGTGCGACAACTGAAGTGCGAAAGGGACCACAAGAATTTATAGTGTCTGTTTGTGAGAGTTGGTACGAGCTTTCTATTAACCCTAGTATGGGGTTGTAGTGGTCTTGTCTGGATACGAACAGAATTTAATAATTCTGTTTATTTTCTGGTACACTGGGGTACCAGAAGAGTGTTTATGGGTGGACTCGTCAGTGTCCCAGAGAGAGTTTATTGGTGGACTCATAAGTCGTCCCAGAAGATCATCCAGAGGAATTTAAGGGGTAGGGAGGAACTATGGGAAGACTTATATTTACTATGCGCACGGCAAACGTATAACTAAATGCGCCGCGCAATGATTCTTTGATTCAGACGTACTGCTGTTGAATGAAACCATAAACTCGGGAATATGCTCATACCATGTTTTTTTTTTTTTGTTCATTCCGTTGGATTCATGTGGTGTATATGTAGCTGCAGTCTGCTGCCGTACACCGCCGCTGTTGCTTGCCGAATCGCTGCAAGCTCTACCCACCTGTAGAACTTGTCTACTATCACCAATGATGTAGTACTACCGTGTTCTTTATGCGATCCTTGTCAGCATTTTCCTGCTGCCTTTTACTGCGATACTTGTTGATTCACTTGATCATTTATTTGTTACAATCCGTTCCTTTAGTGATTTTCGCTAAAGTTCATCTTAATTCCTCCAGTTTCCCAGTCTCCAATCCGAAATCACCTACGTACTATGATAGTTCGGCTTTTGTCACTTGATATACCCAAGAATACATTACTCTAACGACGTCCGATCGACTCTTGCTAATACATCAACCTGTTCGGGAGCCACCT
Organism: Drosophila watanabei; assembly: GCA_008042575.1. Classification (NCBI taxonomy): domain Eukaryota; kingdom Metazoa; phylum Arthropoda; class Insecta; order Diptera; family Drosophilidae; genus Drosophila; species Drosophila watanabei. The sequence continues at coordinate 2,285 of VNJS01018009.1, read as the reverse complement.
ATGACGGTCTATGCGTCTTCGGTTAGCTTAAGGGCGGCAAGGATTTGTTAAGGAATTAGTTTGCTGGCATGGTCGCTGTATGAGATCCCCGATCCGATTACCAAAGGAGAATACGGTGGGCTTGTGCCATTAAGAATATCATAGGTTGTGCTTATTACTTGTAATGGTTACGGGGCGTTAGGCTCTGCGTCGTCACTTGGCTTCGCTCGTGACAGATTCTTTTGTCGCTGCATTGTACCTGTGGAAGAGAGAGAGTAATTGTGCTGGACTCGTACCCCGTCGGATATAGAGGTTAGGGTTGGGGAAAGGAAACTATGTTAAGACTAACTACAATTTGTAAGTGAACCAAGTGAACCGGTCCAGCCAAAGGCTTCGTTGCTGACTAATGGATGAGTGCTACTAGGCAGGTTTACCTCACCCGATCATTGCCGGTTGTTAAGGGATCATTCAAGGGGCTACGGTTCATAGAAGCGCCCTGGCAGGTTTTCGTGGGCCCGCCGAGTTTCTGTATTTCCGAGAGTTTCGGGCTGTTCAACTTCCTCAGACCTAAGACAAGTTTTGAACACTAAGACGACTAACGGCCATACACTTTTTTGCACACAATCTGGCTTCAGGCTCTCTTGAATTTTTTTCAGAAGCCAGGAAGAGATCACTCTAGAGCCAGCCGCTCTTTTGTACGCATACAGCGACAGCCGCCGACTGATTGTGCGCACACGTATTCTCATGCATTGTAGTTGCATACAAGTGTTCGTTTTCTGAGTTAAAAATACCCTTAATTTTTATACCCTTGCAGGGTATTATTAATTCAGTCAGAAGTTTGCAACGCAGTAACGGAGTCATCTGCGATCCTATAAAGTATATTTATTCTTGATCAGTATCAACAGCCGATCCGTAAATTTGTTGAAATAAAAATATAACTTAACATATCTTGATCAACTCTCGGTTATGAGCTTTTTATATTGTTTAAGATTTTTAGATTAAATTTTATAAAAATCGGACTACTATATTATATAGCTGCCATAGGAACGGTCGTGAAATTTTCAGAAAAAAAATTATTGCTTTGTCAGTTTTCAACATAATTTCTTCTACTTTGATATACTAGTATTTCATATTTTTTCAGAATTTGATTGTAAATTGTATAGCTGCAAAAATTTAATTTTACTTTAAATGTAAAAATGTGAAAAAATGTAAAAAAAATTTAAACCTAAACATTTTATGAATATGAAAGTAGTTCATATTATATTATATTGGGATAGATTATAATTTATACAATCAACAATTATGGAATCTGCAAGGAACTTCGGCGTGCCGAAGTTAGCTTCCTTTCTTGTTAAAAAATAAAATAATTTTAAATAAACACCTTTTATTAAAAAAAACTAATATTTTGTATGATAATTACATGGTAATTATAATTATTATTTGGATATAATTCATTTGATAGTAACGACTGAAAATAGTATACGACTGAAAATACTTATATAATCATACACAATATATTTTATACACGACATTACATTGAAACATTAGGTTATTAAGCGTGCGATGTGTGAAAAATAAGCAAAAACAACCATTTGTATGTGTTTGGAGGGGGGCGGCTTTAACTTGTGGTTGCACTCGATAATAAAAAACACGTAGGACTTGTTCGGGGTTTTGCGCGACGTGCGTCTTGGGTGTTTATTGGACAAAATAGAAATTAGTACTAAATACAAGAAGACTTAAAAATATCACCGGGGAGCGGATTGGAAGCTCATCGGAGAGAGAGAGAGAGAGAACGAACGGGACATTGTGAGGCTGCAAGCGGAGTCACACTGCCTCTCGAAAATAAGCGCCTTTTGGCGTGAACATTCTCCCCCCCCCTTGCGAGGATACGCAGCAAAAATCTCAGTAGGTCTTAGCTCTGGAAAGCGTAGGATAACGCTGAGCTCTCGTGGATATGGAGAAGAGTGTGGTGATCCTGTCCACACTTCTGGCATCGGTCGTCACTGCGGCACGATCCTTGTGAATGGTGGTGGGCCAGGCAATTGACGCAGTGCTTCTTTTCGATGACTGCCTGGAGCCGTTTCTCAGCGCTAAGCCTAAGAAAACGGTGGCACTTCCGAAGAGGATGGTTCCCTTGGCAGACTCGGCATGGGTAGGATAAAATACCTCGGGAACGTCTGCTTTTGCCGTCGTCATATGGAACCCAATAATTGGAGGAATTGGGCTCAGTTGTCACTCGCGTGGAGAACGAGGAAATCCTTTGGATAGGTGGAGAACTTTGCGTTGTGGCATCAAAAGGAATCGGA
>VNJS01018008.1:0-25385 GCA_008042575.1 Drosophila watanabei | reverse complement strand
GAAATCGAAAAGCTCTTGCGATTTCGATTTTGAAAACGGGAATTGGTGCTTCGGTTCTCGAAATCGTAAGCCGGTTTCGATTTGCAAAACGGGCACCTTTATCTGGCCGAAATGAAAAGTAAATACCTTTTTTCTTATCAAATCAGCTGTTATTTGCTAAGGGGAAAAAAAAGTATACTCAGTGGTCTATTGATGTTTATTCCACACCACCACAAGATCATTCTGGCACGTAGTTATTTTATAAAATATTTATTTCTGACCCCACCTCAGATTTGACAACACAAATTTTGCCGTCGGCAACAAGGCATTTCGATTTGGTTGCTAAGGTTGCCAGACAGTTGGCAGAACAAGTCGCTAAGAAACACTCAGCTATAAATACTTATTAAATGCAAACCTTAGCAAAAATATTGTACAATGAAGGTTCAATAATGTTTTATTTAATAAGTCTAGCTAATTTTATAAAGTAAATGATAAAAGAGCTGTTCAAATTTAATTGAGACAACTGGAAATGAAACTGCATGCAAGCTGGCAGCATCTTTATGTAAATAAATGAATTAAATAAGCAATTGCCGACCTTATTTGGCACCTTTGACAAAAAATTTAACAGCTTAAACACTTTTTAGCATTCTGCCAACAATTTAAACCAACAACGCCAGCTTTTTAAGCAACAAAAAATATTAAACATTCCGATAACAAAACGATACCAAAAAGTTCTCGAGAACCGGAGCAGCTAAAATCGAAATCGAAAGCTTTTGGCCAAATCGAAATCGAAAACCAATTTCGAGAACCGGAGCAGGCCTGATAATACAATATTTGCTTTTGTTTGTTCTTGTTTTGTGGGAAGGGGATATCGCAAAGACTTGTAAAGAAATTATAGTAAATTGTAGAAATATATGGGTTCCGATTAATGAAATAAGTGGTAGCAAAAAGTATTACTGCAAACTTCGATGTTTCTCTACCTTAAGCAAATATTTCAGATCTTCTTGAGGCCATAAAATGCACAAAAAGCCACCGATAGCCAAAAGTAAAAAAATCGATTAAAAAAAATGTTATTTTTGGTATGCAGATTTGTTAAGATAATCTAAACTTAGCAAAGAAGTTAGCAAGAAAGTTTTCCGAATTAAAATTAATGCTTTTTTGACTAAGTTAAGGGATTTCAAAGCTTTGGTTTGTCCAAAAAGTTATCATTTAAAAATTGCTCATATTTCAGGTCATCTTGATAATCGATTTTTTTCCACCTCTACTGTGCCGTTACAGCAAATTTTAAGCTCACTCGATAACTGTCCAGTTATCGGTACGTCTGTTAACTTTGGCGGGCTCTTTCACTTTGAAAACAACATTGAGCTTAATAACAGAAACACTTTCCCATAAATTTACTCAAACTAAAAATGAATCTCTTTATTCTAGGCAGTCTTTTCTGGTTAGTTTTTCAAAACCAGGCTCAGATCCCCAACAATGAGCTCTGTGTCATAGTGAAAGTAATCTCCAAAGTTCGTCCATGTAAAGTTCCAGAACCGCGGATCGGCTCGAGGATCTGCGGGCTTATTGGAAGGCGGCACCACTGTAGAGTTAAAACGAGCCAACTCAGCCATCAGATCACTCAGTATTTTGGGGTATCTGTAACCAAGAGGAGTTTACTTATAAGCCAAAACCAAAAACAGCTAATAAACTCACTGCTCCGCCAGGTTGAATTGCTCGCAGGGATCGTCCCGGATGTGGAACAAACAGGGAGCTGAGAATGCGGTGGCCTTGCAGCTGCTTCCCTGAGAGGATTGACCCTGGCAGGTGACGGTGGCCGCTTCTCGTAGCCTCTGCTGGTCGGCTTGACTGGGTAGCATCTTCAAAGCCACTAGAGCCTTGCCCGCTGTGCTCTTGGACACCAGATGCCAGTCGTACAAATGAGGATTCCGTTCGCCAGCTGGTCCGTACCAACCATCCCATCCGCCTTTGTAATTGGTGCCCTTGACCACTTTCCAGTCGCCAACGGTGACAGCAGCACTGCCCCAGATATCGTCAATGTTGTGAAGCACAGTTCGTCGCGGAGATGCCTCGTCGTGGGTTAGTGCCTGCCAAATGCTCTGACCATCCAATTCCTGGCTGAGATTGGCCAAAGCGGAAGCCCCACCAGCTGCCTCCAGGAGCGTGGGCAGCCAGTCGGTGATGTGCATCGTCTGATTGGAGACCCTTTCGCGCTTCTTGAGGAGTGGCGACCAAATCAGACCTGCGGCTCGGACTCCGCCCTCCCAGAGAGTGTTCTTCACACCCTTCAGCGGATAGTTGGAGGCAAAGTTAAGGTTGAAACCTTGAGCCGGACCTCCGTTGTCCGAGGAGAAAATAATGATGGAGTTCTCCAGCAGATTTGACTTGCGCAACTGATCCACAATCTGGCCCACGGACTCGTCCATTTTCGACACCATAGCTATAGATTAGGAAACGAAATCTGGATTAAAAACCTCTTTTGGAGTCTAGAAAACCCACCTGCGTATTTCCGGCGCTTGTAGTGGGGAATATGTCCCATCTTCATGACATCGTCATCGGGAACTGGCAGGGGATTGTAGGGATTACTCGAATGGCAGGCGGCATGGGCCACGTACAGAAACAGAGGTCCTTTGGTGGCATTGTGGCTGGCAATCACCTTGACCGAGTGTTCGGTTATCACATCCGTGGTATACTTTCCATGCAAATCGTAGGCCACATCCGCGCCATTTCGCATGTCCAGGCCCCAGAGGTTATGCTCGAAGGCGGTGTGATCGTTGTAGTCGTGGTGACCCGACCAGAAGCCCACATGGCTGCGGAAGCCCCTGTAGAGCGGGGTGTACTCCAGTTTCCAGTGCCCCAGATGCCATTTTCCAGCTATGTGGGAAGAGTACCTGTTGGGGATTTGAGAGTAAGTTGGATTTAGGTAAGGGATATTCTATCAACTCACCCCAGATCATTCAAATACTGCGGCAGTATCTTCTCGTTTAGGGGCAAGCCTCGCGGTTCAGCGGCATAGAGTACCGTGTGTTGCATTCCTAAGAAGGAATATATACATATCAAGCAGATCCTGTGTCAGCAAACCGTACTCACCTGTGTGTATGGGATACTTCCCCGTCATCAAAGCCGATCTTGAAGGCGTGCAAATGGGATTTACATAGTAACGATTCAGAATAATGCCCGAATAGGCCAGGGCATCGATATTGGGCGTGGGAATCTGCGCCGAGCCATGGAAGCCCACATCGTTGAAGCCCTGGGGGGGAATATAACAAAATATATTCAGGATATTCAGGATATTATTAATGGTTATTAAGACTTACCAGATCATCGGCCAAAATAAATATAATGTTGGGCTTTGTGGGAGGTGTTGTTCCCGCCACCTCCTCACCATTAACTATATTCGTGAGCACCAAAAACAAAAGACCGCAGAGCTGCATTCTACTCCAGTGAACACTGAAAGATCGAGCGATATGTTCAGCCATTAAAAGCAATTTGTTAACTAATTGATGCATTGCAGAGACGCGGCGAACTCAATTGATTGATCATCTCTACCTTTGGCATTGATCGTCGTCGCTGCAAATGAAACTGAATCAGCAATTGCAATTGACCTCAATTCGGATGGGCTTGCACCTGAAGCGGGTGGCACTTGGCCTAAATGCAGTTCTGTCTGTTTAAGATGGCATTTCATGGACACCGGGATACCCCAAGAATAGCGTTGTTTCAAGTGACATTTACTAATTAGCATGTAAATTGCGTTTGTCGCTACCGTTAATGGGTCGGCTCACAGAGTAATCGGAAAGCTCAAATTAAAAAACCAAATTAGATTCGGTGGAATATTTAAAGTCGCCTAGCTAATGCCCTACTTTAAATAAATAAGGGACATTTATAATGAAGATTGGAGTAGAAACAGGTAAGATCAAAGCAAAATAAATACTATGACCTATATTATTTAATATCTTACACTTCTATGATCAAGCTTCATATAATCTTATCAATTGTGGCAAATATATTTTGTAACATTTTCAACACAACAAATCTCACACTTTTTGTGTGACTTTAGAAACTTCTTTTGTTGTTCCAACAACGAACCTATTGTTTGTCATGGGTTCACTCACCTTTGGTGTGGGTTTTGCGAAAGAAATCTATTTATGCAAAATCACTCATAAGCAAATAATGATGAATGAAGTTCCTGCCCTTACCGCTTGAACTTTCCTTTTGTTTATTTAAACTCAATTAGAGGGGCAAACAATATTTAAACGAAATTTAAAACAAAAACTTGTTTTGTGGTCACGCGCGGCAAATGTCCTTAATTTTATTTCGCCAAATGTATTGTTGAGTTAATTAACACTCAGACCCGCCAGATTTTTAGGAATGATTTATGTGCACTTGCTGATAATATTTAGGGAATTTTGTTTACTCAACCACCGAAGCGTCGACCGTGCCAAGCGAGACTGAGAAAATTCCCAAACAGCCAAACAGTGCCGCCGAGCCGCCAGACCTTAACAGTGAAAGCCACGAGCGCTGCTAAATGAACAGCGTAAGAGAGCTAAAGAGAAAGAGAGACGGGGAAGACTTACCTGCAGTTGCATAAAAAGCGATAACTTTCCACCACTCTTGCTTTCGTTGACCCCTTGACCCAACACAAAAGTGCAGCAAATTGTACAATAATTATTATTATTTAAGGTAAACTTCGTACTCGGCTGGCTCACAGGAAGGAAACTCTGGGGATTAACACACTAGGATACAACAAACTACGAATTGATAAACAGAAGTGTCCTTCAAAGGGCCACCGACACGCCTGTGAAGCCCGCGGCAATACACTTTTAATGCTTAGCTTATAGTTATATTCTAAAAGTACGAATTTGGGAAATAAATATAAGCTAGACAGGCAATAATTTCTAATAGAAAGCAACCAAATCACCCAATGCTTTATGTTCTTAACAGTGCCTCCAGGCAACCGGAGGGCTCTTAGAGTATTTCCAGATCCACGTGACGTATCTCCGGGAATTGGGTCTAGGTAGGGGAATAATTATTAATTAGATAACATCCAAGGATAATCTAGGATAACTCACCCGCAGATTCATTTCAATGCGATCAATTTCACCGCCCATCAGGTCCACAATGTTTTCGCCATGGTCGAGCAAAAAGGTCTCCAGATCCTCCACCTTTTGGAAGCCCCGAACCGTCTGCAAGACAAAAATGAAAACCGGTTAGAGGCAGGCCCCAGGCAGAAATGGGTCACAACGCACCGTCAGCAGCTTGGCCAGATCCTGTTTGTCCAGATACGAACGCGTCAGCTCCCGACCGTCAAAGTCGAGCTCAGCCTGCGGGAATGAACTTTAGTCTGGGAAAAACAGCTCGAGTGTAAGGTCTCACCTTGTAGCGGACTCGAGCGTTGCCAATATCGATGCCCTTGACATCGTAAATCGCTCGGATCATCACATCCGCCTCCAAAGCAGAGTTGATCTTCTCCAAACGCTCGGACGCAATGGAGATGCCCACCAGGGCGTTAGCATTCGTGTAAATAATAAAGGAGGCCACAGCACCCAAAAGAGCGCCAATAACGAGCGATCCGGCGGCGTCGAAGAGGGGAGATCCCGTATAGCTGCTCAATCCCATGCAAGTACCGGCGACAACGACACCAGCAACAGCGGCGGCGTCTTCGCAGAGCACCACATTCACGCAGGGATCCTTGCCAGATATCACTGTGTGGGAGACTTAATTAAAAATCAAGCTCACTTCCTTGGAGCTTACAAAACTCACCATAGTCCTTAAAGGTCATGTTATTCACCTTGGCCGCACGCTTAAGCTCATTGATGGCCACCATCAGAGTGGCACCCTCTGAGACCAGTGACCCCATCAGGATGCAATACACCCAGAAGAGGTCTGTGATGGGCTCCGGGTGGAGAATGCCCTCGATTCCGTGGTAAATGGACAGACCACAGCCAACGCAAAAGATGCCGACACCCGAAATCAGCGAGGAAACGTATCGCATGTTCATGTACCCATAGGGATGATCGGTGTCCGGGCTCTGTGAGGACTTGTAGATGCCAAAGGCCAGGATCAACTGGTTGATCAGATCCGCCAGCGAGTGGATAACCTCAGCAAACATGCTGTGGGAGCCGCTGTACAGCCATCCTCCAGCCTTAAAGAGCAAATTTGCCGCATTTCTGAAAGGAGAGAATTTCAGTAACGGACTCAATCAATGTGCTGCGGAACTTACATGGCAATGGCGGTGGCCACCACCTGACCCGACTTCTCAGACTCCTTCCTGTCGTCGATCATCACTTTCGTTCGGGATCCCATTTCCCGGCGATAGTCGCGCAAACGCCGCTTCACCGTAAACATATCTAAGGAGACAAGAGTTTTAGCATCCAAATTAAAGTCTGCATCCTGGACTCACTCTGCTGGTACTGCTTGCGCTCCACCTCCCGCTTAAGTCGCTCCCGCAACAGATTCTCCTTGGAACCCCACACCTCCACTGCCTTGGCTTCGACATCGCGGCGCCAGTACACGGTCATGGGCGGTTCCTGCTCGTACGGTGATCTCCGCTTGATCTTGGGCAGACTGTCGAGATCCCCGGTGGTCAGCAGGAAGTCGCTAATGGCCCGGGCAGGCGTCACAAAGTTGCGCTCCAGGGAGGAGCGATAGTCGAAACGCGCTCGCTTCGCCGGCAGCGCGGGGATGGGAGGTGTGCCTTCTGGCGTTGCCGTTTGAAGAGCACCAGCTACTGACTTATCGGTGGAGAGAGCGCCTGCCAAGGTGGATTGAACAGGAACAGGAGCAGGAGCTTCGGCAGGTGAGCCAAAGACACTTGATGTGCCTGTGGGTGCGGTCGCCGTCGTGGTGGCATTGGTCATCAGATTAATGGCCGATGAGGCTAGTGCGGGCTCCTTCAGCTTGGCCACCGCCGGCATATCGGTCTTTTCAAACACAATCTCATTGATCTTGGAGTCCTCGATGGTGGTGCTGATGGACAAGATGCCCTTCGTTGTCTTCACCTCTAGTTTTTTCGTCATTTTTATACCGGTTGCCTCCTTTGGTTTCGCTTCCACTTTATTGGCGGCGGAGACCTCCACCACAGGCGTCTCCTTCTTCTTGGAATCGCTGCCGCCAGAGCTGCATCGCAGCTGCAGAAAGACACCAGGTCGCTTCCAGGGCTGCGCCTTAAGGAGGTCTCCCTCATTTCGGGAACAGGCATTTCGGAGCTCGGAGAGCACGGCGCACTGGCTGAAGGCCCGTCCAACCTGCTGGTGTCTTCCCTGCAGGAGCTGCACGCCGCGCATCAGCATCCTGCTCCCGCCAGCAATGCCCTAAATAGAAGAAATGGGGTGAAAGCTCCCTCGTCTGCTCTTTGCGTTACTTACACGGCACTATCAGTCAGAGATTCCAATCAGTTGTTTTCTATTGTTGCTGGTTTCACTTTTCGGCAAGACTTCGTCATACGGCAACTGCGGAGGGCTGAAGATGAACTGCTGGCGAACCGGCGCTTGATTGAGGGATTCCTAGATCCTCCTGAAGGCATGCACTCCTTATATTATTACAAGTGATTAACAAAATTGGTCATACATGGCGAATTTTGATTTTACTTTAATTCGGTATTTTTTAAACAATTTTGTGTTAAACTTAATTCTAACCAGTGCTGCCGCTTTAGCTTATTTCAGGCTAGACTTAAATTGTTCGAAAATCGAGAAGCTTGCAAAATATATAGAGTTTTCATGTTCATCTAGCATATTAAATCTAGTAAAAAATGCGTTCGTTGTATCAATATTTTATTTAATAAAAAAAATATCATTAAGGCTTTTAATTAGTTTTGTCAATAGTTTAATAAACTAGCCAGATTTGGCATAGTTGGCAACACTGATTCTAGTGTGTTTACCAAAAATAGTCGAAAAAATACCGATGGCTCACGAGCTTTTCCTTGATCTGGCAATTCTGGCTCATGGGCGCAAGCTTCCCTTTGCTTTCTGGCAGCCTCGTTTCTTGCGCAGCACTGTCGGCAACAGCTGTTTTCCGCCGGTTGTTTTATAACAATTTCCGTTGAACTTTTTTACTTCGTTTTTCTGGTTTTTCGTTATAAAAATGTCCCTTTTAGTGCAAAGAGTGGCGAGGTTAACCCGCCAGGTGGCCCGTCCATTGGTCGCTTCCCGCCATTTCGCAACAGAGGCACCTGTCGGCGATGGAGACGAAGTTCTGGTAGAGCGACTGGAGGGAGCTCGCAAAGGAATCTCGGTCATTGGCCTTAACAGGCCGGCGGCCAAGAATTCCTTCAGTCGGGGCATGGTGGAGACCTTCACGGAGGTTCTGGACGAGATCAAAAAGGATAACGGATCGAGGGTCGTCGTTCTGAGGAGTCTAACCCCGGGAATCTTTTGTGCCGGCGCCGATTTAAAGGAGCGAAAAGGTAAGGCTTTATTTTAAAAGACAATATAATAATAACTAATCCCTTGTTAATGCCAGGCATGACTCCCGAGGAGGCCACCGAATTCGTGAAGGAGCTGCGCAGTCTGCTGATCAGCATTGAACAACTTCCCATGCCCGTCATTGCCGCTCTAGACGGCGCTGCTCTGGGCGGTGGCTTGGAAATGGCTTTGGCCTGCGACATCCGCACCGCTGCTTCCAACACAAAAATGGGTCTCGTGGAGACCCGACTGGCCATTATTCCCGGCGCCGGTGGCACCCAGAGGCTGCCTCGCATCCTGTCGCCTGCCCTAGCCAAGGAATTGATCTTTACGGCCCGCGTTTTCGATGGAGCCGAGGCCAAGGAGCTGGGTCTGGTCAACCACGTTGTGCAGCAGAACGAGACAAAAGACGCGGCCTACCAGCAGGCCCTCAAGCTGGCCGAGGAGATTCTGCCCAACGGACCGGTGGGCGTGCGCATGGCCAAGCTGGCCATTGACAAGGGCATGCAGGTGGACCTGGCCACGGGCTACTCCATCGAGGAGATCTGCTACTCGCAGGTGATACCCACCAAGGACCGGCTAGAGGGACTGGCCGCCTTTGCGGAGAAGCGCAAGCCCGTCTACCAGGGCGAGTGAATGGAGATCCGAAGATTACTACTAACTTTAAGCTGAAAAGTGCATTTATTATTTTATCCGCTACTCTTTGTAGAATTTAACAAGCCCAAGGCAAGCTCTGTTCTATTGTTTTCCCGATATATAAAGCACTCGATTGTATCGAACTGCCAAATAACTTGAATTACGCTAATTGTAGCCGAGGAATTTTTTAATGGCCGCCATGACGCATCTCCATTTAGTCGGGGAAAATGCTAATTACAGCCATTAAGTACCACCGCCGATCGAGAAACACTCCCCATTCGAATTGCATGTACCTGCTGCTAATCGGCGTTCAGCATAGAACTGGAAATAGATGCAAAGCCAACCTTGATCGAACGATGCGGAAATCAGGGATTTCTTTGGAAACGGCCCGCCGTCAGTTAGAAAGTTCCTCTATTGTCATGCGAGCTGTAAGTGTCAGTGGGATGACTGTGCCTTCGCTTGTCATTTGCACAGCAGGTAATTTGCATTTGCATTTTTTGCAAATAAGTGTATTACAGGGCGTGCTCTCCACACACACACACTCCAGGTATTTTTGGGGCCCGCTCGAAAACAAAGGGGCTGTGTCACAGCAGAAAAACAAAACCAGGCGCTAAATAAAAGCACTTTATGAAGCCGACGCCGTGTAAGATTCAACCGGTTTAGTGTCAAGGAAGTTGTCTCTCTCCTCTGGGCGGCCACCCCCACTAGCCCAGATTTTGGATGCTTGGCAGCGAGTCTAAGTTGCGTCACCGCCAGCACCTCCATTCATGCCCAGTCGGAGGGGGGCAGTAAATTAAAATGCAAAGCGGGTGCTTGACATCGGGCAAGGTCAGTGCCGTTTGGCAGAAGCATTATAACCGCAACATCCGATTAACCGACTCTAAATCCGAATCTCAAGCGACAATCTTTAGAGCGATGCGCATGTGGCGCAGTGTGAATATTAATTAATCAATTAATTAATTGCTCGCTCAGTGCTCAATGAACCGATGTGACCCCAAAGCCAACTCAAACACACACGCACGGCGAGAAGGCAGATCCGGAAGCCGATTTGCGGAAGCAAATCAATTATTTATTGTTTTGACTCGTTATTATTAACGCTTCTCGATCAGCAGGCCTTTCAAGTTTCCATCAGCAGAGTGTTGTTGGCCAGTAATCCGGGCAAATGTTGTATCCCCCGATATGACATGCATTGTAATGAGACGACTGACTGACTGGCTGGCTGGGAAGAGTCACTGACAGAGAAGAGGCCTTAATGTGTCTCTTTATGGCACGGGGATTTTTTGTATTAACTTTTTCCAGGTACTCGAGGCGCCGCTTGAAACTCAATTAGATGTATGAGAGGGATTCTCAAGGTAAGGCAACGTACGAATATGCAATGGGAACCTTTCCTCTGGACGTGAAAGACCCCTGATAATATCTAGAGCACTTAAGAGCTTTCACAATCGATAATTCTTTAGTTAAGGCGCTGGTATAACTTTATCAGGCTCAACAGCGCAGATCGTCAATACGAACGGCAGCGGTAAACAGGGTATAGTAGATATTTTCCAAATTCTATGCCCCCCCGCCGATAAGGAATCACTGTGTCAATATTATAGAATCACAGCGGTTATAGAATGAGCTCTTGACCCGCTTGAAAGGGTCTGTCTCTCAGGCAGGAGAAACCTATGGCTTATCATTCCTAGCCAAGGCTGTCTCCACATGGCGTATACGCAACATGTGTGTGCATTGTCTTGCGTCAGAAGAGAACCTTGTCAAACAGAAGAGGAACATAAAGTGTGTGCGTACAGCATGTACTCCGTGTACTTGGCAATTAAAGACACACTCAATCCAATTAACTGCCGCGATATCATTGTTATCCCAGTGTTCGAACTGATATAATTACGACACACACTGCTGTATCGGCTGTCCCTTAAATTGCAAACGCATTTAATGGCCCCCATAAATCAATGACAAACTCAGCTCGGCGGCTTGAACTCGACAAATCCGAAATGCACATCACGTGGAAAAGTGCATTTCATTTACAGCAATTGCCGTGCCGCGTCAAAATTTTCCACTGCCCCACTGACTAACCACCAACTATGTCTATGTACGAGCAGCGTCTAGCCGAGCTCTAAGGCAAACACAAAACACCGAACTAACATTTCATATTTTATGGTTAGACAACAAAAACCAGCCAACAGGCAGCAGCAACAACAAAGAGCTGGCTCGAAACAAGTCAATCACTAGAGAGGCCCCAAGTGATCTGCCTCTAAAAGAGGAGCCCCCCAAGGCAGCACTTAGTAATTGTCGTCCAGGGGGACGGCGGGAAGTCCAGGGAGGGGTCCGAGTGTCGCACGAATTCTCGAGCTGCAAATGCTCCAGCTCCAGTTTGCTCCAGTTTCGGTATCTGTAGATATTGCAGGTACACGGAAAGAAAATTGGATTTATTAAATAGATTTACCTGTTTTTAAGAGTAATTTCTTTAAATAGTATATCTTCTCATTTCTTACTTTATCTGATTAATTTAATTACTAGCTTTAGCTAAAGAATTTGATGTACAAATCTTGAAGAGATAAATTCATTCTCAAAGCATTGATGTTCATCGATTTAAAATAAATTAATAAATGTTCAAAAGCATCGGAAACATTGCCTATTTATTGGCTTTAACTTCTTAAGGATATATATTGTTTATAAGTATTTAAAAGTTGAATAGATAAAGATACAAAATTTAATTCTTCCCAATCTGAGTTTGGTGAACTACAGAACTTCATTCGTATACTTACATATTTGTATAGCAATAAGTAAGATAAGAAAACTTTAAACTTCTAATGACTCTTTCCTTTTCTTGATATAATTTAACTAAGAATTATAAAAGTTCCCTTTGTATATCCCCTGAAGTCTAAGTTTAAAGTCACCTTAAAAATAAGCTTTCTTAAGATTTTAAATAATCAATGAAATAAAAATTGTTTTCCGTGCCAAATGGCAACTTCTGCGAACTGTAATAGATGATTGATGGTTGATTGATAGCCATTAATAGTTCCATGATTGGTGACATGGTGCCTGTGTGCAGCATACAGGGTGTTGTGTGAATTTCACTCAATAATGCAATGCACCTCAAAGAACAGTGACAAGAGCCCCTAAAAGTATACCAAAAACCAACTAAATAAGGAAATTTCCCACCCTAAAATGTAATTATATATAGATATAGCATTTAATCCAATTTAACAAGGTGGTAACAGCATTCCCCTGATATTAGATAACAAAGGAATCCCCTATCAGCACAGTAGCAGCCGGGCACCCGGTTATCCTCATCCTTCTCCCACTCCCAATGCCCACACTGCGTATGAGTAATGGGACGAAGGCAGACTTGTCTGGCCGCCGAATGCCCAAAGCCGAGTGTGATCTGTAGAAAGCACCTACTACCGATGGCGTCCACATGTTTATGTTCACCTGAGAGAGAGAGAATGAGAGGCCGACTTCGCCCCACCTGCGTCACGGTAACGTTTATTGTCCATTGCGCTAATTGCCCGAACCGACTTCGTCTCCGAGTTTGCCTCCGTCTCCTCCAGGTCCCGGAGCGGGGAGTGCGAATACATTATATCTGTGTGCATGGCCGGGTTTATAGCCGCTCCGGCGACGCCGTCGCAGCAACAAATTCAAGCACAAACATTGGCTTAATATCAGTCACTAAGCGATCGTCCGACAGTTAACAACAAATCGCCAGCGGCGACGCAACCGAATTAACAAACCCTAAAAGCCGTCGCGCGCGAAAATCCAAACGAAAATCCTTGCAACATTGCGACATCGCCAAATCGCAGGTGTGAACAAATTAAAATATTAAATAAAATGTCCAAAGAGGCTTAAATAGTGTTCATCGCGTATTTGTTTTGTTTCCACTGATTGCTTCTGCAAATTCTGGCCTTTATAGTCGCACCATCGAGCATATCGCTGGACCATTAACGCTTTTGTGTGAAAAATCAGTCAATGTCGAGGACAAGCGATTGCGACTAAATTAAATCAAGCAATTACTATAATTTCTCTATAATTTCCACACACACCAAATCGGTCAAAAGGTAATTATTGAGACCTGAGCAGCGTTTGAACAATTATCTGTTTGTTTATACTGCTTTTTTTATGTTTCGTGTTTATCATTTGCCTATTTTATAAGTGCCCTAATTGTTTATAATTAATTCCCGCACATCAAGTGAGTTATCAGGCAATTATCAGATGCATGTGACACTCTGGAAATTAGCCCAAGTATTTCCACTTCCACTTTTTTTTTGAAAACCCTTATCAGCTGGGAGATCTTCGGAAATCCAATTAGCCAGTCATCATCATCCGCGGAAGAAGCAGATGGTGGAAGAAATCATTGCTCCCACAATTTTGTAGCCGCGATAAGCCCCGAATTGGATGCCATAAAAGATTATTGACTCAGTTTTATCTTGACGGCTACCTCAACGCTTAACAACTACAACTCGCAGGTGCAATAAACCTGGCGTTTAGTTTCGGATTTTCGAAGAATAAAATGAATGCCGCCTGTTGTCGGCTGTCATTCAAAGTTGGCAAGGTAGGGGGCATTATCACATCACTGCTGATATGGTTATTACCCGAAAGCAAATGAGATAACTGCAAGCTCAATACTTCGACTTCGGGGCTGTCAAGCTGTCTGATCAATTATGCCGCACGGCAGGCTCATCCGTTTTGCATATCGAAAGTGTGTGTGTGTGTGTCCGCGATAAGGTCGCGAAAAGCGAAAAGGCCGACTCTCGCACCGATCGATCCACCTCAGGCCCGGCGATCGCCTGACACTGAACGAGCTGTTCCCTTCCCAACCCTCAGTTTCCCCATGCACAGGGGAAAAAAATAGGAATTTAAAATTTTGTATATTAACAATTAAATCTTATTTAATAATAATATACAAAGTAGGAAGAGCTTGTTTTATTTAGAAATGCAAAAATAGGTGAAGCAGGAGTTGGTCATATTAGCCACAGCTTTTGAAAGGATCCCTTGGCATTCCGGAAGAAACATCCTTTGCCTTAAACTCCTCAGCATTCAAAGCTATTACCAGAATTTGGTTTTTAAATATTGATTTTGAATGCCAAGTATGTCTTCTTATATTATATTAACTACAAATATCCCTTTTACATAAAAATATTATAAAAAAACAATAATTTGATCTAGTTGTTGATCGAAATCCAAAATATATCGTTTAAAAATTAAGTTTTTAACCAAATGATGGTGAGAAAAATGCCAGAAACATATTTATTTGTTTTAGAAGAATGCATATTTTAAATATATATGTTCAATTATACATTTTTCTCTCTGTGGACTTTGATGGATTGCCATATTGACAAGTCGGGGCGGTCAACGGGTTTTCTTTTCGCCTCTTCTCGCGGCACGTGAAGCGAACACACAAGCAAAACAAAAGCAACACAAAATAAAACAAAGAAAGCAAAACAAAACAGAAAAACTGGTAATGACAAAAAGTCAGAGCTAAAAGCTGTTTCGGCTTTAATGGAATGCATTGACCCAAAAGAGATCCTACTCGAGATTCCATTCAAAAAAAGCGCCGTCAAGCCGCCAATTAAGAGGTACTTAAGCATCACAGGTGCTCGAGAATTGGCAAGGGAAGCCTCAGAGCTCTCCACTTGTGCGAATTATGGAGAAATTCCTGAAATCGCAAAAATATCAGTTTCGAAAGTTTTATTTTTACGCAATAGCCGGGAAGGTCGTTGTCGGGGATCGAGGCTCATGGAAGCAGGTCAGGGTATAAGCGAATACAGCACTTAATATCGGAGTATATGGGTTCGATAAGACAGTACTGCACTCCATATCGTTTTATGGTTCAGAATCTGCAAGGTAAATCCTTAACATATGGCAGTATCTGTCGAAAAACCAGGTCAATATCTTACGCAGACAGAAACCACACCCCTTCACGTCACTGGTTTGACGTTTGCAATTAAGATCTTATATCTTATAAAGTGGTATATAATTCGTTGGTCAAACATTGAAATCTTTCGTATTCCGTTTCGCTCATTAGGAGGAGAATTCCCCCAAAAGCCAAGCCAGTTGCTGTGCCAGGCCACGAAGGCTCAATCTATAGACTGTCAATAAGTCAATAACCGATTAGCATGATCATAAAGTCCGTACCCTCTCGTGACGCACATAACGCGAACCCTAATTAAATAATAGGCCAAATGGCAAAGTTAATTAATGTAATTGGCCATAAAACTAATAAGTCCCAACTTTCGGACTAATCAATGACCAAATAACACCGTTTCCGATATGATTCAATATCGCATGGGCCGCGTGATGTCGTATAGAACCCCCAGTAACTAGAAACCCAATTAGAAGTCGATCATAAAGACTTGGCGATTCGATTTATCGTTTTGTGAGCCCCACCTCATAAAAGGCAATCACTTTGGTTAAAAAACAAAACAATGTACGATCATAGGATATACTGGGAATTCAATGCCGTCCAGTTACGATTTAATGTCTTTATGTAAGACGTTAGCCAAGTGTGCGCCGTGCTGACCACTAATCTTATCGGGCCACATGATAATATTAAGAATTATAACACGCTTCAGCTCGATTAGTGGTCATTATTCTTGTTATTTAGTATATTAAATTCCCCGAATCGTAATTTTCTCTCAAGAGTTAAAAGTTCTCAATGAAAGTAATTGCCAAATCATGATATATAGCTCCTATCTCATTGATGGGCTACTTTGTAGCGCCAGTTTTCCTTGGGTTTAGTCTTGTCTCTGCGGATCGGATGGGTTCGGGCCCTCTTCGGGCTCGGTTCGGTGGCGATAAGGCGGTTATCGGGAAGCATTTATAATTGATTTTAAAGGTAGCTTTGAGTATTTTATTATTATTAGCTGTGAATGTGGCATGCTTCGTGTATTTGTTGTTTATTGATTATTGTTGCCTGTCTTGCTTTAAGTCGTTATCATTTTTGGACATTATTTTTTCAGCATTTGTACGTTCTTTATTTCCTATTGATCAGTTAGTTGCTTTTGGCCAGAGGGCGCGTTCGGTCCTGCTCCTTTTATACCTCGAGTGATTTTCCGATCGTGTTAACCAAGTTGAAGAAGTAAGTTCCTCCCTTAAAACGTGCCGAAAACGTTTTATCTGCCGCGTTTGTTAAATAAAATAAGGAATTTCGAGTTGCTTTAAGCAGCTGTTTAATTGTATATATTTATTTTAATTAGTTTGTTAATATTTCCGTACGTCTGTTGCTAAATGATTCAGTTACAGTTACACTTAAATAGTGCCGCCACTTTCTGTATTATTTTTACCACTTTAAGGTTGAGAAGAAAGTTCAGGGGAAAACGAATGAATTCTGGGACAAATTCCAAAATTTTCCATTGCTTTTAAGTCTTTATGATCGATCGATGTTCAGGGTTCTTTGAGTGAGAAGATAAAAATGCCATTAAAGTACTTATGAATGGGAAACCTAGAGAAATATT
This sequence comes from Drosophila watanabei, assembly GCA_008042575.1. Classification (NCBI taxonomy): domain Eukaryota; kingdom Metazoa; phylum Arthropoda; class Insecta; order Diptera; family Drosophilidae; genus Drosophila; species Drosophila watanabei. Next base: position 8,923 of record VNJS01018008.1, on the reverse strand, counting down.
TGGAGAAATAGAAGCTTATACTTTGTATGGTGGTTTTGAAACATTTACCACAAAACATTATAGTAGAATCCTTTTTAAATATATAAAGAACAGTTACTATTGTTAGGCAATGGCTGTGACCCGGAACATCTAAATATTCTTCTCCTTTTAATAGTGTTTGTTTTATTTTGGCTATCCTTATTGGATTATATGAGTATTTTTGGGATCCCAAGGCCTTAAACCGCTTGGATCCAACTAAATAGTGTCAGTTCCCAAAGATCCTTTCCCAGAAAGTCTTTGGTACCCTTACTAAGAATGGTCAATTAGCTTAAACAAAACTTGAACTTTGTTAGCTTAATCTTAGGAATTACGATCAGTTAAATATATCATGTGACCTGCTCTTTCATAATTCTTATATAGCCAAGCTAACAAAATGGTCCGGCCTTCACTGCCACCATAATTAATTCATAAATGTTAATAGAACTCTTGCGGCCAATAAATATAACTTTATGGCTAGCGGCCAAGCTAATCTAAGCCCCTAGAACAAGGCTAAAGTGCAGGATTAAGTGGACGTTCGGCTGTTAACTATAGTTACTATATAGAGCCGACATCAATGAATCAACTCGATGCCGGTGACTGAGGCGTGACTACTATATGGACGCTGATTTAGGGCCCTGTTATATGGTTATGGCCGAAAGGAATTACAAGCGTTTAGGGGCCCCAATAAAGAACCATTTTATGAATGCAGTCCGATTGTCGTTTATGCGCAAATAAAGCGAATAAGCACCACCCCCCGGGTACATTATGGGCAGTTTCCGATAAGGATCGAGCGGCCAGTCCGCGAAATCTCTCTCTCGGGTCAGGCATTCCAAATACTTGAACGAACGATTCCCAATATCGATCGATAAGATATGGCCTGGGGCTTGTGCCTAGCAACCCTCGAGCGGATTAACCCAAGCCTTAAATGGCCCAACGAAAGCGAATCTCGTGCTTCCTCCCTGATAAAACCCCGTTCGTGTGCGGCCGATCGATCAAATTCATTAATACCAAACTAATGCCAATCGATCCTGTTCCACTTTTGCTTTCAGATGACAGATAACGCTGGTTTCAAGCCGGACGCGGAGGCGGCATCCTACCCCACGGCAGCGCCAGCCGGAAATCCGCCCTCGTACAACAACTCGGTGGCCACGCTGAATGACTTTAACTCGAAGTGAGTAATCCCCAGACTATTGTCTACTATTGTTACTAACGTAACCCCTTGACAGATCCAATTTGACGGAGAAGAACCAGATCTCCCTCGGAGAGGATCCCTACAATCCCTTCGAGCACCGCGATCCCAATGGAGCCAGTTCTGGTGGCGCCTTGGCGCATTTACTCAAGAGTTCCCTGGGCACCGGTATCCTGGCCATGCCCATGGCCTTTCACAACGCCGGTTTGGTGTTCGGCATGTGCATGACGCTCATCGTCGGATTCCTTTGCACACACTGTGTACATATTTTGGTAAGTGAAATCCCCAAAAAACAGATTTTAGCACCTGATTCTGGCTGTTGACTCAAGCAATTACGACGCTTGGCCAGCAGACAGGCCAATAGACCAGGTGAGCCGCATAAGCCGCACCTGACGTAGTTTCCCCCGCGGGGCTGTTAAGTAGTTCATGGTGCCGAAACGCCAATAGGAGACCATAGCTCCCAGATAAGCACTGCAACGGACAGTCCAATCATTGCACGCGTCTGGAAACGCAGACTACGAACTATCGTTAGTCGCCAGTCCTTATCGCGGGGAGATACAATACACGATTGTTATGGGCTATCACTTGGAGTTTTATGGCCTTTATTTATGATCACATATTTCCGATCCTCCAAATCCAAGCCGAGTCGTAGTTTTCGTGGAAGTTAGACGACGCACTCAAATGTGCAGACATCTAACCAGGAACCGCGTGCCAAAACGCTTTATAAATACACTAAATATTTCTTAGAAATGGCCAAGTCACCGATCTTCATCGGTCATATATATAAATGCGGTCAAACACCATAAACCACTCGAATCAGCAGATTTATAGAGTTTAGATTTCGACAGTCATTTTGGACTTTTCCCGAGCGCCTTCTCAAGTGCTCAGCACTCTGAAATCAATTAGATTTACCAAGGAGCGATTAAGCGTGTTTCATGAAATATACTAGCCACAAAAATATATAGTTGGGAAGCCCGCCCCAGCCCTGTCGATCAAGAGATAAACTTGTAATTTATTACTCAAGAGCTAAGCCTCTATTAACGGCTTTGAAGGGTGATAATTAAACGTAACTTGGATTATACATATTAGGTTTACCTTTCTATTTAATTTGAAGAAAACTTATATCTCGAAGGAACTTTAAGGATATCGGAAATACTACTTATGAGTTCGAAGGAACTTTCAAGGAAATTCTACTTGAGAATTTAAAGGAACTTTCAAGGAAATACTACTTGAGAATTTAAAGGAACTTTTAAGGAAATACTACTTGAGAATTTGAGGAAACTCACTTAATACAAATATTATATTAAAAATCTTGATTAAGAACTCCAAGAAACCTTCTGGGAAATAGAGCCAACCTCAGCACATCCTCTTATCCTTTTCTATCCCTTTTGTCCTCCAGGTAAAGACTTCCCATAACATTTGCCGAGATGCCAAGGTGACAGCACTGGGTTTCGCGGAGACGGCGGAAAAGGTCTTTGAGTACGGACCGAAGGGCATGCGACCCTACTCCAACTTTGCCAAGTGAGTAGCAAAATTCTCTTATAATCTCAAGGATAGCAATATCTAATGCCTAATTCTCCTTCCTTTACTAGGCAATTCGTGGACATCGGTCTGATGGCCACGTACTATGCGGCGGCGTGTGTGTACATTGTGTTCATTGCCACATCCTTTCACGACGTGATCAACTACGACTGCGGCATCAACTGGGATGTGCGCATCTACATTGCCCTAACCGTGATTCCCTGCCTGCTGATCGGACAGCTGCGGAACCTCAAGTGGCTGGTGCCCTTCTCGATGATGGCCAACGTCTTCATCGTGGTGACCTTCGCCATTGTCCTGTACTACATGTTCGACGAGGAGCTGGTCTACTCCGATAAGCCACTGATTGCCAAGGCCGCGCACATTCCCCTCTTCTTTGCCACGGTCATCTTTGCCATGGAGGGAATCGGCGTTGTTATGCCCGTGGAGAACTCGATGAAGAAGCCCCAGCACTTCCTGGGATGTCCTGGAGTCCTCAATACGGCTATGATCACCGTGGTCCTGCTGTATGCCATTATCGGATTCTTTGGCTACGTGCGATTCGGCGACACGGTGAGGGGCAGCATCACACTGAATCTGCCGGAGGGAGCCTGGCTGGGAGACACAGCCAAGCTGCTGATGGCCGTGGCCATTTTGTTCACCTTTGGCCTGCAGTTCTATGTGCCCAACGAGATCCTGTGGCGCAAGATTGGCCACAAGTTCAGCCCCGAGAAGCACAACATCACGCAAATTCTGCTGCGTACTGGCATCATCCTGCTCAGTGGCGGAGTGGCCGCAGCCATTCCCAATCTGGAACCGTTCATCAGTCTGGTGGGTGCCGTGTTCTTCTCGCTGCTGGGCATCTTTGTGCCCAGCTTCGTGGAGACCGTGTACCTGTGGCCCGACCGCCTCGGCTGGTGCAAGTGGAAGCTGGTCAAGAACATCTTCCTCGGCGTCTTCTCCATCCTGGCTCTGATCGCCGGCGCTGTGGCTAGCATCAATGAGATCATCGATATGTACAGCGATTAAGGGATCCTCCTATGGTCCGTCCTTCCAAATAGACGCGTAGTATTACTCCAGATGCAGGTAGCATTCCATGATGGAAGCGTATGAAGAGTATGAGTTTGAGAGTTCAAAGAGCAGGCAAAGCCCACATCCCCATCAAACCTACGGCCATGTTGAACATGGCCAGGCGGCCTCGGATGCCCGTATTCCGAGGCCGTTGACTGCATGAACAAGATGATATTAATGTTAAGTGCCTTTGTTGTTACACAAACTAAGCTGCAATTCATAGAATTTATAAATGTTATTATTTTAAGTCGCTCAGCAATTCCAAAACTATAAAGACAAACGTGCGAAAAGATAATTTTGTGTGTTTTCTTCTCAGGGAATACTCCGCAGGGTTAGCTTCTTTCCAGAGAGAGAGACAATGGGATCCCCGTTTAGTCGCAGGAATAAAAACTACACCTCCTTGTGTTGCAATACATAAATATAATAGTTAAGAACTTATAAACAAAAGTACAATTAATTGGAATAGAATACAGCGGCACGCAATACAATTAAAACTGGATGTTTATGGTTTGTGGTTTTCATTTTCAGATGAGAGAAGTGCATTTCGGGATATTTTTTGCGGAGAAATAGCTTCCGGTGTGAGTTAAAAGCTACATACGTATCTATGTCGAGTGAAATGTTTAAGTAAACGCTTAACTATTTAACTGCCTAATTATGAGTGGAGCCGAATCTCAAGTGCATATTCTTTTTTTCCCGTTTACTTCTTCTTCTTCTTTGAGTTGGAACTGGTGGCCACCACCTCGCTCTTCCGCTTCTGATTGGCCTTCGGTTGCGGCGTCGGTGCTGGAGTATTAGAACCGCCACTGCCACTGCCCGCCGAAACACTGCCCTTGGGTGTCTTCTTCTTTTTCTCAGCGCGCTCCTTCTCCTCCAACTCGATGTTCTCGCGTTCGATGAGAGTAATCAGCGTATTGCAGCGACGCTGCAGCTCCAAAGCTGTCCGGGATTTGATGAACCAGTCGAAACGGAACTGCGGGGAGGCTCTGCAAGTAAAAAAGGGGAAAATTATGTACATATTTTGGAGAAACCAAAGCAAATTCCCACCTTATGGCCGCTCTCAGCTCCTCGTATACGTTCTCCTTGTCAAAGCCCAGTTTGTGCAGCATGCAAACCAGGAATCGATCTTCGATTTCTGTGTAATTCTTGCCCTTATTATTGCCATATTGCAGACGCAGCTGATGGAACGGAGCTCGGTAACGCGACATCTGAAAGTAAACAATAGCCGGTAAATAACAAATGGGAAAGTAACCCTAAATAGAGCTTACCTTTTGATCCAATGCCTTCTTAATGGACAGACGCCGCTGTATCTTGCCCTCTCCACGCTCAATTTGTCCCATGATTCGCTCAATATCCTGCAGCTCCGTGCAACGCTCCCAGAACACGGCGTTGTATTCGATAACCTCCTCCGGTGTCTTGCCCTCCACATCCTTGGCAATGTTGTCGATGTCATCGCGGCCATACTTCTCGTTCGCCTTGATAAACTGATTGAAATCGCGCTTGGTCCAGGCGGTGAAGCCGTGCGACAGCAGATTCTCCTTCTCCTGGATCTCCTCCTCGGTAAGCGGCTCCGCCTCGTCAATCTTGCGCTGCTCCTCCCGCTGCACCTTCGTTGCCTCAGAGCCCAGCTCCGTGTTCTTGGGCACCTTGTAGCCGACGGTCTTGCGGAAGTAGTAGATCTCCTGGTCAAGCAGCTCAAAGAGACGTGGCGGGAAGAACTGGAAGTCCTGCACGATGGGCTGCTTGGGCGGACGAGGAGCCTTCGGCGCCTTGGGTTCGGATACACGGAGAGCCTCCCGGAAGTATGCATCCACGGCATAGTTGGCTTTGCGTTCTCGTTTCGGTGGCTCAATCCAGTTACCCAAAGCATTCAGCTTCTGCTTCTCGCGCCAATCCTCGCCTTCGAACTGGTAGACGGAGGACGTGCCAGCCTCGCCGTTAGTGTCCATGGTGAAGGTGCGCAGCGAGCTCTCGCCAAGGCTGTCCAGCTGCGCCTTCTGCTCGGCAGTCTTAGCCTCGCCGCGCTCCAGAATAACATCGATGTCCTCGTCGGTGATGTCAGTCTCCTTGGAGCTGAACACTTGATTGGCTCCAAAGCGGATGATGTTCAGCATCTCGTCCTTGTTCAGTTGATTGGAGCGGTTGTCCACCAAACGTCCGCCCTGAATAACCATCTTGTCCAGTCGCAACTTCACCTCGGCCCTCTCCACGATCTTCTCCTCCACGGTGCTCTCCGTGATCAGACGGAAGACGCGCACCTGCTTCTTCTGACCAATACGATGAGCACGATCCATGGCCTGCAGATCCATCTGTGGATTCCAGTCAGAGTCGTAGATAATGACAACGTCGGCGGTGGCCAGGTTAATGCCCAAGCCACCAGCTCGAGTGGACAACATGAAAATGAACTTGGTGCTGTTGTCCATGTTGTACTCCTGGATCTGCCTGTTACGGTCCTCGTGCGGCGTCTGACCGTCCAGACGGCAGTAGTTGTAGTTGCGCCAGTGACAGTAGTCCTCCAGAATGTCCAGCATGCGCGTCATCTGCGAGAAGATCAGCACGCGTGATCCCTGCTCCTGCAGCTTGGGCAGCAGCTTGTCCAGAATGGCCATCTTGCCGGAGTTGTACACCAAATGGGTGTCCGTGGTGTACGGTGGTCCAGGCTCGGCGCCATCGAACAGATACGGATGGTTGGTGCACTTTCGCAGCTGCATGAGGATGTTTTGCAGACGCATCTTCTCCACCTTGCCGGCGCCATTCACGATGTCGATGTCCTTGAGCAGCACCTTGGTGTACCAGTCGCGCTGCATCTTGGACAGACCCACGAATATCTTCATCTCCTTCTTCGGCTTCAGACGCTTCTCCACCTCTGCCTTGAGACGACGCAGCAGGAAGGGCTTCAGCACGGCATGGAGACGTGTGATCAGGGCATCATCGCCCAAGCAAGTGTTCGTGTTGAACCACTCGTCAAAGTCCTCCGAGGAGTTGAATACATCGGGCAAAAGGAAATTGAGCAGCGCCCACAGCTCGTGGAGATTGTTCTGCAGCGGAGTACCCGTGATGAGCAGGCGGTTGGCCGTCTTGAACTCACGCAAAATCTCAGACAGCTTCGACTTCTCGTTCTTTATGCGATGGGCCTCATCGATGACCAAGTAGCGCCAGTTGAACTTCTTGAACACCGACTTCTCGCGAATGCACATCTCGTAGGAGGTGACGCAGACGTCCCACTCTCCGGGCATGAGAACGTCGCGTATAAAAGTGTTGCGAGTGTCCTGGTCACCGATCAGACAGACGGCCCTGAGGGAAGGGCACCACTTCTTGAACTCGTTCACCCAGTTCTGCAGCGTCGACTTGGGCACAATGACGATGTGCGGGCCAGCTTGGTTTCTGAATAAGAAATTTGTCAATATTTGACCTTTTCCTTCTAGAAAATTCCGTAAAAACTCACTTGAAGTGCTTGAGATAGCCCAGCAGGGAGATGGTCTGCAGGGTCTTTCCCAGACCCATTTCGTCGGCCAGAATTCCGTTGATGCCATTCTCGTACAGCGAAATCATCCAGTTGAGACCGCGAATCTGATAGTCACGCATTTCGCCGCTCTTGATGTAGGCGGGCGAGGCATCGAAGCGGAAAAGCTCTTTGGTGGCCGCCGCGTCCTCCGCCAGCAGCTCCTCATCCTCCTCCTGCTCCGTTTTGCGGTGACGATGGCTTTACACAAAATAGAGGCAAATGAGTAAGGGAAAGGGATTTTACAAAAGGTTAAAGCTTACTCGGCCACATCCTTGTCCTTCTTCTCCTCCTTGGACTTCTTGGGCCTGCCCTTGGGCTTGGTGGGGCTCTTGGCACTGTTGGTCATGAAATGCGTGAAAATCTCCGTCTGCTTCAGCAGAAAGTCGAAGCGTCGACTGCGATCCGCCTCGATTTTGTTGTCGAACTCGGCCTCCTTCTCGCCGGACGAACTGGTGGCCGCATCCGAAGTTGTCTCATTCTGGAAGCGTTGCCGGGAACTTCTTTAGTATCCCGACTGGAATTAATGCCTCTTTTGACTTACCGAGTTCTCCTCGGTGGCCTCCACGGCGGTGGCATCTGCTTTGGACATTTTTGCAATGCCGGCGTCTGTCTGTCAAATGGAATTTACTTTTTCCGTCACTTCCTCGCCAGCGAAAGTCGCGTGCTGCGCTCTTGCCACCGTCAATTTGCGCTCAAAATCGTTCAACCAAATTGTCAGTCACGCCTAGATCACCATGAAATTGTGCAAATTGTAGCAAACAAAGCCAGTTTTGTTTAAACAAATAGTAAATTGCAAGCGACTTTTCTTAGTGAATGGTGGGAAAACTGCGCGTGCTATCGCATGTGTGTGCGATGAATGAGCGAAGTTGGCTGCGGCACGACACAAACAGTGGCGGCAAAAAATTTATCGATAGCTATCGATGCAGTACCGGCTGGCAGTGCGACCAAGTAGCAGTATCGATTAAACGCCAACCGGCACTAATCCCAAAACAAAACCCGGTCGCACTACCCATTTAGTCGCCTTGTTTCTTTTCAAATAACAACCAAAATGAGTAAATATAACTCAAAATACCTAGAGGACAAGCTCAAAACGCAACTCGAGGCCCAGCACGTGAGTGTGGTGGACGAATCCGACGGCTGCGGCGGCAAATTCAGTGCGGTCATCGTCTCGGCGGCGTTCAACGGCAAAACGCTGCTGCAGAAGCACCGATTAGTCAACTCGACGCTGGCCGAAGAACTGAAAGAAATACATGCATTTTCCCAGAAATCCTACACGCCCGACGAGTGGGAGAAAGTGAAAGAGCAGCAGCAGCAATAGTACGCACCGCACCGCACAACAACACTACCAATACATGCAACAACAAGTCGTAACCTGTTGTGGCTCGCTGGCAGTCGAAATTTCGGCATCGTGGTGATCGAACGAACCGAAAACCAGCGCTGAACGAAAACAGTTGAACAAAGAAAGTGAAAGGGAAAGCACAGGAGTCGGAGCTACATTAAAGTTACTGTATAATATACGCAAATCGTCCGCTTAATGCAAACGTTACATAAAAACAAAAACCAATAAAAGTTTAAGCACTTGAGGTCGAAGCGAACCGCTTTTGTGCGCACTCCGCATTACAATT
>VNJS01018004.1:0-46675 GCA_008042575.1 Drosophila watanabei | reverse complement strand
GAGAAGCAGAAGCGTGTTCGTTTCGAGTGGGTTTTCCTTTGTATTTCAAATATTATTTACAACTTTTACACACTCAAGGGAAAGAACAAAAATAACTGGAAAGTTTTCCTGCTAAACTAAGGCTTATTTTGCCAGCAGCAATCACGGAGCTTTATAGGTACAAGTTATAGGAAATTTCTGAAGAAATATCTTACATTTAGAGAACGAAATTCCTGTTTACTCGATTAATTTATATGTTAATATCTCGATATATAGTTTATTAAATCCAGTTTTTATTATAAACTCATTTGTCATCTATAAAACACTTTTCTGAGACATTTTTATAGCTTAGTCTGATGAGTTTCTATAGGCTACATGCTCTATATTTAGTATAATTATCATTTTTCCACACCCTTACCCTTACCTTCATGCGAAATTAAGTCATTTAAATCTGAATTAATTAGATGATAATATATCATAGTCATATTCTAATTATTTAACAAGCTCTTAGTTCAGTTTAATTTAAACAGAATGAGCTTACAAATGTAATGGAAGTTCACCATATAATTATAGAAGATGATTAAGGGTTTTCTTAGACCTTAGGAACCACAATTATGTACTTAAATATGAATGAATTTCCCAGATATTATCTAAGGTTCTTCCACCTATGATTTGGGATTTTACCTCACAAATTGAACAAAACTCTTTAAATGCAAGCTTGCATTTCTTCTTGGTCTTGTTCTTTTATGATGCATAGAATTCTTTGGAGTCTGAGATAGGACACAATTCTTCTGGCTTTCTTACTACACTTTTTTACAGTCTTCTGCCTGAAACTCTTCTCTTTTTTTTACTATTGGGGCTCCTCTTATTTTTATGTTGGCGTCGTCTCTAGAATTGTTATATTTTCTCGTTTTCAGTTCACTTTTTTTTTTTTGTTGCCTCTATTTTTTCTTATTCACGTTTGACTTCTTGTTTGCGGTGTGGAAAAGAGGGAGAAGCAAAGATTGTGAGCAGAAGAGTGAGAGGTTATTGGACTCGAGAGGCAAGAACTGCAGACATTATTTCCCTGCCCCGGCCATCAACGTCCAGCAGCAGCAATTACAGCCTGCACAGTCTGCGTCATCGTCTGGCGCGATCTTTAGTCTCGTTTCTGCCGTGCCCCCCCTCGGCTTCATCACTCCCTGTTTCTTCTGAGCCCTTCTGCAACGCCCTCGGATCGAGTGCAACAAGTTCCCAGTTCCCCCTCCCCATGCTTTTCCAACTCTTCATGCCTTCTTTTTTTTTATTAATCAATTACAGCGCCTGGGCCCGAGTTTCCATCGATGATTCCGGATTTTAAAGCTCATAAGAACGTTGTTAAATTCGATTTAATAATGCAGCAGACTCTTAGCTAGAATTTCTTACTAATTTTAGACTTGAATAATGTTGCGAAAGGATGGTGATGATAATATCTTTTAAATTTCATGTAGTAAATAATTTTTAAAGCATTTTCCTTCCATTAAACCTTTAATTTACATTTAAAACCTTTCCTTTTACTTCACCTAAGCTGTGTAATCCCTAGACTCCTTTGATTTCCGTCGGCATTTTCACTCTGCCTTTAAAGCTTTTCTCTCCTTAAATGCTTTTCATGCATTTTCCGGCCTGAATTTGTGATTTTTATTTATGCAACACACCAAACGACACAGCAATGAAATATTCATAATCGTTTAATTTAATCAAATTGACCAATAAAACGATTTACCAAAGAATTAAATTGAGGCATTTCCTTGGCTTTAAAATGGCAAATAAACCACAATTGCTAACCTGGCTGAAACGAGAGCGAGAGAGTAAAGCAGACAAGTTGATATATAAAATTATTCGTAAATGTATGTATTACATTTTAAAGGAAATTTAAACACTTGAACAAATATTTATTGGTATTTGTTTTTTGTTAACCAATTGATTAGCTTTTCGAACTTATTGACCCGGGCAAAAGGCAAAATAAAAAGCACAGCAAAAAACATAAACTTTTTTTTAATGCCAAATCAAACGAAACGGCGGCGCTATCTGCGTATGTGTGTAAGATATAACACGAATATAACACGAATTCAAGCACATAAAAGAAAAAACAAACTAAAACAGCTCAGAAAAGAAAAAAACAAAAAAGCAAACTCATGAGCGATGGACAGACAGTCGGCCAATTGAGCTAGAAAGAGAAGATAATCAAGAGCAAACAGCTAAAGGGTAGGGGCCAGGCAAAGAGGTGGAGGGGGTGAGGCGGCCGTCACCGGTGGAGTGACGCCAGCACAATATGAGAAGAATTTCACATTTGTTCGCCGCTGTCACTCACAAAATATTGATGGCCGACAGGGCGAACAGGAGGAGGAAGCGAGAGCGAGCAAGGCGAATCACACAAACACAAACATACACACATAGCGAAAAAAGCAAAAAACAAACTAAAAAGAAACCAAAGAAAGAAAACAACAAGAACAGCAACAAAACGCACACACCTTCTCAATCGCCAGCGTCAAAGCTAGCAGCGCTGCCGCCCCCGCGACGTTGGCAGAGGCAGAGGCAGAGCCAGAGCGGTAGCGGCAGTGGCAGTGGCAGCGGAGTGTGGCAGTGTCAAAGACAAATGCCCGAATCATATTGCTCGCTCGCTCCCACCCCCGCCAGGACCTCTCCCTTCCACCAAGTTGAAGAAGAACAAGACAAAGGCATACAATTTTACAGTGCAATGCCGGATTGTGTATCTCATGCCTTAATAGGTCAAAATAATTTTATATTGTAAAAACTAATGTAATCAATGGGCAAAACTAAAATACATGTAAACAAAAAACATTCTTAATTATTAAGTTTGTATTCAGTTCCTCTTAGCCAATCTCCACTGTAACGCTAAGGCGCTGTGGCTATTTGTTTTATTTCTTGCTTGTTATAAATTGCGAACGCTCATTCGCAGACTCCCCCCACCCCTTTTGCCATCACCCCACCTCCTTTCTCCCCCTCTCCTGATAAGAGCGCACATCTGTCGCCTGCCGATGCGTGACAACAGAAAAAAAAAGCACAGAGAGACGACGAAAAGACAGAAAGAAAGGCAGGCAGCAGGCGGCAGGCAGGCAGCTGAAAGCGGAAAGAAGAGTGCGCAATTACAGTTATTAGCAAACAGAGAGTGGGCTCCACCTTAGCGGGCTAAACGTTGCCTCATTAAAGTGATTAATACAGCTAAAATAATAATAATAAAACAACAAAAAAGCACCAACTAAGGAAAGGAGTGCAATGCAAAAACTGGGCAATTATCAAACCACGGTGCGTGGCAACAACAAAAACAACAAAGGCAATAGCCAAAGCGGCGACCATTCATCTGTCTGCTTGTCAAACGCGCCTCTCTCGCGCTCTCTCCCACTCCATCCCCATCGCACTCATTCGCTCTCGCTGTTTCGTTTCCACTTGTAACACGGTCCGTCGCTTGCGGTTCTCGCGCTCTTTGCTCTCTCCGCTCATTCGCCGCGAAATCACAAACACAGACGGACGCTTAAAACGGCGCTTGTAAATATTTTTGTTAATTGTACATTTTAAATCGAGCAAAAATGCATTAGCCCGTGTGTAAACAAAAAGCGCTGCCGAATGCTGCCCTCAGCGAAAGTAATAACAAAAAACAAAGCCATTTAGCAAGCAGTTTAAAGCGGCAGACAGTGTGTCGCTTTAAACGCCATTAAAGTTGTTCACAAATTTCATGAATGAATTTGTAAAAGTGCTAAAAACGCTCGTTTGGGGAGCCCGAAAAAAAAAAAAAAATACAGTGCAAAACGCTGTGAACGGAATTTTTCTCTTCTTTTTTTTCGCCTTGTGTATGCATTGCTTTTCGCAGTCGCCGCCGTCGCAGCTGCAGTCTGCTTACGAGTGTGTGCGTGTGTGTGCTTGGCTTTCCGTCGGTCTTACTCGGTTTCCGTTAGTTTTCTTATAAAAATGCAAAGACACGGTTTAATTTTGTTCATGACTTGCAAAATGCCGGATTTCCTGTTTTATTGTTAACAAAATGCAATATTGTGCGTAAATTTGTATTCGCCGCTAAATTTGTTTGAACTGCGCGTTGAATTCGCCGCTCTGCCGCCGAGATGCAGGTGTAGTGGTGAGCTCTGCTCTTTTTTCGCTCTGGCACCGCCATTGCCGCTCTCAGGAGATTGAGAGAGAGAGAGAGAGAGCACGGCTTCTGCTTCCGTTTTGTGGCGTGTAGTTTTTTTAGTTTTGTTTTGCTTTTCATATTTCGGCCGTTTCTGCTTTGTGCTCGAGTTTCGGCCAAGCGTTGTGGCATTGCCAACACAGAGAGCGGAGTAAAAATAAGAAGAAGAAATAGAGTGAAAGAGAAGTGTCCAGAAACCGATTGATGAATTGTTTTTGTGTTGTCTTCGTATTAATTCATTAATTAATTACAGTGAAGCTTTGATAAGTTAAAATTAAATTTAAAAAAAAAAACTGTAAAAGACAAATTAAAAATAGAAAGCTTAAAAAAAAGTTATTTAACAAATAAAAAACTTTATTTATTTTTCCTTATTTTCTCAATTAAAAATTTATTTTTCTTTTAAACTATTTTTGCAGACTCGCAACGCATGTAACGCACACTCAACGATAGTTGGGGTTTCAATCTAAAGGGTACTTTTGAACATGAACAAAAATGCCGGCGATGGCAGCGGCAATGATGGCAAAAACTCCAACAAAAACTCGAATGCGGGCGGTGGCGGTGGAGCCGGGGGGCCACACGATCCCACCGGCCTCCTAGATGCAGCCTCTCTCTTTGGTGAGTTATTCCCCTCTGATAATACCAGAAAATAAACTAATATTAACCATTAACTTGCAGCTTATTGGGGCCGTGATCCCACCGGAGCGGCAGCTGCTGCAGCGGCCTCCAATCCGCTGTTCAACTCGCAGTTCAATGCCGCCGCCGCAGCAGGATTGGGCTTGCTGCCAAATGCAGCGGGCGCTGCTGCCAACGATCGGTATTCGATGGCCGCTGCAGCAGCGGCGGCAGCGGGAGCACATCATCATCAGAACACCATGGCAGTGGCGGCTTCACAGGCGGCCAGTTTGGCCGGTTTGCATCCAGCAAGTGAGTAAAATGTCGGCACATTCCACCACCAAAAAAAAAAAAAAAAAACCACAAGTTTAGTAGAGTTTTCAGTAGCAACAAATTAGCGGACGCCTGTAGTGCAGAGTGTTAAAGCGTCCGTCGTCGCTAAATGCTAATTTTATCACCGAGTTCGATTCCCAAGTAATTTCCTGTAATTAATGTGTTATTTGGAGTTAAACAGCAAGTGTCTGGCTTGCCATGCTAAACATTTGAAGAAAAATCTCCTATAAAAGCGTTATTACAGGCTTGGCATTAGCTTTACACTGGCCAAAAACAGTCATCACTTGAGCTGGGGCAGTGAAAAATGGTCAAGCACAAATTTTTTTGTACTTTATATCGATTTTATTCGAGATTTATAAAGAAAATATTTGTATAAATACCTAAACTAACATTTTCTAATTAAATATTCCCCGCACCCTTTCCAGGTTGGTGGTCTATGGCCCAACTAGCTGCCCAGGATTACTTCAGCCGGCTGCAGGCCTCCGGGCTGTCGCCCTTTCCCCATCCCGATCTGGCTGCAGCCTTTGGCCCGGCTGCCATGGGCATGGGCGGTGCCGGGGCCGGGGGTTCCAGTGGGAGCGGCGGCGGAGGTTCCGGAGTGTTAGGTGCCGGTGGTGCTGGCGGTGCTAGTGGCAATGGCGGCTCATCATCCGGTTCCTCCGGCAGCAAGTCGAACAAGTCGCGCAAGGAGAAGCGTGCAGCGCAGCAGCAACAGCAGCAGCAACAGAGTCTGGCCAATAGCTTGAATGCAGCAGCAGCGGCGGCGGCAGCAGCTGCGGCCAATAATCCAGCCGCTGCCTTGGCCAGCATGCACGGATTTGGCGTGGTCCCGGGTACCAGCATGCCGCAGTCGGTGAGCACGGGCAGTGGTTCGATATCCACCAACAGCAGCGGGCATGGCGGCTACAAGGTGAGTTAAGGATTAGCTCCTTTAATATGTTCTTTATTCTAATTTTTATTCCTTAATTCCAGAGCACGGCTAGCGCCTATGGCAAACCCTCGACCATGACGAGCAGCAGCAGCTTGGGTAGTAATCCTAGTTCTGCCTACGATCCGGTGACTTTGCACAAGGAACTGCTGGCCATGCAGGCCGTGGCAGCCGCTGCCTCCTCTGGCTCGGGTTCGGGCGGTGGTTCTTCCTCCAAGAAATCCGGTGGCGGCGGAGGTTCATCCTCTTCCTCCTCTCTGCATGGCCATGGCCTGGGCATGGGTGGCGGCGGCGGCGGCGGTGGCATCATGTCCAGCGGCAGCAAGGCTTCCACCAGTGTCAGTGCCAGTGCCAGCAATGCATCATCACTGGGAGGCATGCATCCCAGCTTGTCTGGCAGCAATCCCCTGATGTCACCACACTCGGCCTCTTCGTCGTCGTCGGGCAAGGATCGGGACAAGAACAATCCATCGCTCAATGCCCTCAATTCGTTGTCACAGTTTGGAGCTCTCGGAATGACGCCCCAGCAGAGCATGCAGGCGGCAATGAATGCCTTTGCTGCCAGCACAGGAGTGGCGCCGCCCTCGGCCACGATTACCTCCTCGCCGCATTCCTCGTCCTCCGCCTCGCAGCAGCAGCAGCAGCAGCAGCTAGGTGGAAGTGGCTCGGGATCGGGGGGCAAGGGATCTAGTGCCAAGGATTACATGATGGGGTAAGTTGAGGCTAAGTCTCCTTGAAATTAGCTTTATTTTAATCTTTAAATTCCTTCCTAATAGCTCTGGCAGTGATCATCCCTCGTTGCTTGGAGTACGCCTGCCGCCGGATACGGAGATTATCAAGTATACGTCGTCTATCGTGGGACCCAAGATACCTGGTACTACATCCCGTGGTCGCAAAAAGACTATATCCGAAACAGAAACCACACAACAACAACAACAACAACAACAGAAACATCAACAACAACACCAACAAGCAGAACAACACATACTCCAACAACAAGCACAAAAAGAGCTCGATAGCACCACAAATGCCATTTCCTCTTTGCTTGCATTTCCAGGTCTCAGTCCCGCCAAACGGGCTAGACTCGAAATGGAGTATGCAGCAATGGCGGCAGCCGCACAGCAACAGCATCAGCAGGCACAGCAGCAGCAGCAGCAGCATCACCACCACCAGCAGCAGCAACAGCAACAGCAGGCACAACAGCAGGCGCAGCTCCAGGGAATGCTTGGAGCAGCAGGAATCTCTGGTATGGCTGGACTCGCGGGACTCCAAGGCGTCGGCGTGGGCAATCCCCTCGATCAGTTGAGCGTAAGCAAGGCCAGCTCCTCGACAACCACCAGCTCCAGTTCCTCCTCGGCAACACCTAGCAGCAATCTGCTCAATCAGAGCTCCTCCAGTGATCGCGTGGAGGTCATTAAACTGCCACCGACCATCACCTCGAATGGCGCGTACAATCTGTCCAGCAAGGGCAAGGAGATCCATGACCTGACCACCACCGATCATGCTCCCACCTCCGGCGGTGTGAATCTCAGCTTGAAGGCCAACAATAGCAATGCCAATGCCTCGGCACCCCCAGCGGGAGCTGTGGGCTCTGCCTCGAATCCCATCACCATCGACGACTTTGATGCACCGCTCAATCTTTCCATGAAGCCCTCGGATAAGAGCACCAATCCCTCTTCTGGTGGTGCCTCATCCTCCTCTTCCAGTGCAGCACTGGCTAGCCTGGCCAGTGACTATCAGGCGGCGGCGGCGGCCAGTGGTGGACAAGGTGGAAATAGCCTGCAGAGCTTGAGTTCCATAACAGCGGCCTTGGGCGGCACAGCTGGCGGGATGCCAGGTGGCTCTATTTCGGGCAGCGGCGGCACATCACCAGCTCCTGCCGGTGCTGGCACAGGATCGGGATCGGGATCGGGTTCTGGCGGTGGCGGTGGCGGTGGTGGCTCATCCTCCTACAAGGAGGGACGCCCCAGGAATCTGGGACGTGGCGTGTCCAAGCCCAAAAAGAACACTGTGGCCTCGCTGCTGGCTCAATCCCGAGCTGTGGGCCTCAAGCCCATGCTGGCCACGCAGCAGCTTCTCCAACAAGGAGCCGATATAGTAAGTTTATCTTTCAGAAAACTTTTAAAAGTTTACTAATTAAATTTTTCTTTTCTTTAAAGGAAAAAATCCGTTTGGCTCTAAGCGAGGCGAATGCGCACATGGAAACCTCCACGGACTCGGAGAGTGTGGCTGCCGAAAGTGGACTCTCCGAGTCCGAGTCGGAGGATGCCAATATCCTGAATGTGGCCGAGTTAAGAGTGCCGTTGGAGCTAGGCTGGAAGCGTGAGACCGTGATCCGTGGACTGACCAAACAGGGACAAATTCGGGGAGAAGTCACCTATTATGCGCCAGGCGGCAGTACAGCGCCCTTGAAGAGCATTGGACAGGTTTTTGCTGTGAGTTTGTAGGGCGAAACTTGTTTTTAGACACGAAAAGAAACTCTTGAAACACGCAGACCCATCTCTCACTCTCTCTTAAATCCCTAAAATCCTTATTAATATTCACCTAAACCCTTCACAGATCCTGGAGCAGCAGCAACCCTCGAATCTGAGTCGCGAAAACTTTAGCTTCTCGGCGCGCGCCATCGTTGGTTCATTTTTGCAGCCCGCACCACCGCCATATGCCAATGACGGTGAATACATACGAATGACGGACGAGGATGTGGCCAAGCGGTTGGAGGATCTCAAGGTCTTTACCCGCCAAACCCTCAATGTGGAGCAGCGGATCGAAATAGCCAAGCAGCAGCAGGCGATGCGGGATGCCAAGAAGCTGCAAAAGGAGGAGCTGGCCAGGAATAAGGAGAAGGCGCGACAGGAGAAGAATGCCAAACTAGAGCAGCAGCGCAAGGAGAAGGAGCTCAAGAATCAGCAGGCCGTTGAGGTAAAGGATAAAGATTTTCCATTAATTTATTATATTTAATTTATTATTTTGATTTAACAGGAACGCAAGAAGCGTCAGGAGGAATTGGATCGCCTCAAGCAGGAGGAATTGCTCAAGAAGCAACAGGTTAGTGGCTCATTTCACATCTGCTAATTGTGCTCCAGAATTTATGCATAATTTGTTGTATTTTATTTTGCTGCAAAATATAGGAGAAAGAGAAGCGTCGTCAGGAGGCCATTTTAGCTAAGGAACAGGTACAAAGCGAACTTAACTAGTTTTTTTTCTACAAGATCCTTGTCCTGTCCGTTGTTTTGTAATCCGTTACCCGTAATCTGTTTTCCGTAATCTTTAGTTTATCCGTTTTGGCGGGGGATTAATGCTTAAATCCAGAGTTCATAAATAATAGTTGATGTTTTAGATGTTTTTGGGTTTTAGATTTTGAAAAATTTAAATGTAAAATACTTTTAAAATGTTATTGAGCCAAATAGGAACCTTTTTCTAACTTAAATTTATGAGCTCTGGGTTTATGCTTTGAAAATTGAGATTTTCGGTATTGTTTTTATTTATTTAAAAGAATTTTGTTGATTTTTATGACCTTTATACTTTGTGTACTGATACTAGAGAAGGCAGGTAATGTTTAAGGCTGTTTTAGACTGAAAATTTAATTTCAATTTACAAAACTTTTGGGTTTCCAAGTTTCTAACTAAATTAATAATTTATATAGAGGTTATAAAATTATTTTTCTTATAGTTTATGTGACTTTTGAGGGACCTTTCAGCTTATTTTGCCTTCGCCAGCTCAACATCATTACCTGCTCTCAGTATCAGTTCATTATAATCTTTATTTTTATTAAACATTCAACTATTTCTTTACATTAGGAAATGCAGAAACAAAAGGAAATGCTACTAGCTGCAGAAATGGTAAGAAATTTCACATTTTCATCATTAATTAAAACGAAATTCCATTAAAATTTAAATCTTTTTCAAATCTTCTTTCAAAAAGGAACGCGAGCGTCGACGTCAGCACATGAACCTAATCCGTATGCTGGAGCTGCGTCGCAAGTTCGAGGAGCGCGAAAAGAAGAAGCATCAGCTGGTGCTGGACCGCCTGCTGTTGCGCGAACGTCGCATGGCCGAGCGGAAGCGGGATGCAGAGATCCTGCAGTTGATCCGGCGACCCAATGAGGACTCGGAACTGCCCCAAGAGCTGGTCATACCAGAGCTAGATCGCATCGCAGGCAACCGTCTGCCCGGCCAGGCCATGGCCGATCTGCTGATGGTCTTTGAATTCCTGCACAACTTTGGCGAGACTCTGGGCTTTGACATGGAGTCACTGCCTTCCCTGCAGAATCTGCACGATGCTCTGATCAGTGACAGTTGTGCCGATGCCGAGGAGGAGCTACTATCCGTAATGACACACCTCCTCGTGTGTGCCATTGAGGATCCGGGTGTGCCGAATCCCGGCAGGCACACTACCCTCCTTGGTCAGTCGTTGCGCAATGCTGACATTACAAACTCGAATGTTTCGGAGATTCTGAGGATATATCTTTATGCCACGGCCACGGGTGAAGTGCGGCAGATGCACGGCATCACTGTGGACCGAGAGCGGGAGCGACGAGTGCCCGATCATCATCAGTTGGACGCCGACTCGACCACACACTCGCACTCGGCCAAGAATCAGGAGTACTACAAGCTCCTCCACGAGAACGACACCTGGAAGCTGTCGCAGTCGCTCAAGGATCGTCCCTTTGTGGCTTTAAATCCCACGCGGAAGGCCCAGATGCTCGCTCACCTCTGCAACGATCTGCTGATGAACAAGGCCGTGCTGCGACAGATCGACGGCAGCCTGGAGACCTGTGCCCAGATGCGCAAGGAGAAGTACATGACGGACATGAAGGTGCGCAAGTACAAGGCGTTGCATATGCGCAAGGCACGCATCGAGGCGTATGAGCGCGCACAGGCGGAACGGGAGGCGGCCATGCAGGCTCTGGTGGCGCAACAGAAGCTGGATGCCGAGCGACAGAAGCAGCAGGCCGCCGAGGAGGAGGAGGCGGCCAAGGCGGCGGCAGAAGCAGGAGAAGGAGTCGATGGAGAAACTGTAGCCAAGGTCTCGGCCTCGCCAAACGGAGAAAAACCCGAAGAGGAGAATCAGGAACAGGATGAGCAGGCAACGCCCATCAAGGAGCAGCAGCAGCAGCAACCCATGGAAGTGGACAGCGTGGCGGATGAGGACTCCCTGGTGAGTCCCGCCAAGAGCCTGAACCAACAAGTGGACACACAGTTGACGCCCAGCAAACAGGATATAACCACGACGCCCACCTATCAGCACAACGGTTCCAGCACGCCGACAACCGCGACCAGCGGTGCTGCCGATGCCCTGCTCCAGGCCAAAAAGAGCGGAGCCCGCAACTCCATCAACGATGAGCATCATCATCATCATCATCATCACGACGTTAGCATCATTGATGACGATCTCTCCGATCTCGATTCGGAGATCACCAATGTCGAGGAGGACGAGGACAATCGCCTGAGCGCCGATGAGCTGCAAAAGAAGCTGGACAAGATCGTCCGGGCCTCTTTAAATTGCAAGGAGGCGCTGGAGAAGAGCACCAATCAGCTGAGAGCGGCCTGCTTTGGTCAGGATCGCTTCTGGCGTCGCTACTGGAAGCTGCCCAAGGCGGGTGGCATCTTTATAGAAGCCCTGGAATCGGCGCAAAATGACATTTGCGGCTATCATGAGGCATTGGAGGGCATGGATGACAAGAAGAAGGTGGAGGAGGAAGGTGTAGGCGCCGACGACGAAAAGGAGCAGGAGGACAAGCCACAGAACGACAGCGCTGTGAAGGAGAACCATCCGGAAGAGGAGCAACAGCCCATGGAGGTGGATGAGCCCCTAGAAGATGGACAGCAAACCGAGGAGAATTCGCCACAAAAAGATGTTCGCGAAGAGAACAACGAAGCGGGTCAAGGCAACGATGCGGAAGACGAAGACGATGACGACGACGATGATGTCACTGAGATCAACAAGGTGGAGCCCGAGATTGTGGACCTCGGCGATGATGATGACGATGTGCCACCACCGCCGCCTCCTCCGAAAGTAGAGCCCCCTCGTCCCGAGATCAAGGTAAAGTCCGAAATGGAGCTAATGGGACCGCCGCCAACGACCATGATTGCCACCAAGACGGATTTCGAGGCGGAGATCAAGATACCAGCCATGCCCGGCAACCTAATGCCGCCCAACACAGCCTCAACTCTCAACAACAATAATAACAACAACAACAACAACAATAATAACAACAACAATAGCAATAACAATAACAACAACAATGGAAGCAACAACTGTGATAAGTTGGAAACGGGCTTGAATCTTGGATTGGCACAAAATGTGATCAAAATGGAGGATCTGAAGAAGGAGGATGACTGCATCATAGTCTCGACATCGAGTGTCGATGACACACCCAAATGGTTCTCCATTGTCCGTCGCGAAGTGCCGCTAATTAGCGAGCTGCCCGCCGAGGAGGGCGGCCAGGTGGCCCAGGAACTGCAGCATGGCTATGCGAATCATAATTGCTCGGCTCAGCTGCAGCTGCAGGGACATCCCTGGGATCTGATCAACAACATGCAATACTATTCCATACCCATGGATGAGTGCAAGGTGGACGCGGGGAAACTCGGCCACGAGTGCATCTTCTCGCTGAGCGGTCTCGACGAGAAGCAAATGCTGGCCAAAATTGAGGAGTATCACAATAGCAGAAGCAGCAGCAACGTGGAGTCAAAAAACGGTCTGGGCTCTCCTCATCGCCACCACCAAGTCGACGATGAGACTGAAGATGATGAGGAGATGAGGGCCACCAAGCTGAAGGAGATTGTCGCCGGAGGAGAAGCGGATGCTGAGGAGCTAACCGGAGCGAGTAAGGACAAGTTTTTTCGCTTGCGCTCTGATGCACCGCCCGACACGGGGGGAGGAGGGGGAGCCGCAGCGACAGTTGGAGATCTAAAGCCCAAGATTGAGCTGCGTCTAGACGAGGCATTGTCGCAGGCGTATTACCACAACATTGCCAACATGTCGCTGAGCAGTGTCCAGACGTACATACCGATTGACATACCGCTGCCGCTCTCCATGACCCCGGACGAGCACCGACTGCTGGAGCAGGTGAAGCTAGCGGGCTTCCCGGAGCGCGTCCATGGCGTCTATGTGCCCCGGCGACAGCGCTACGGCTGGTGGCAGCTGGACGATGATCAGAAGCTGCGTCAGCTCCTCAAGACCCTGAATCCGTCCGGGTTGAGGGAACGTGAACTCCAGGAGAATCTCCAGAGGTTCCTCGGCCTCGAACAGCCGCTGGGCGTGAACTATCAACTTAAATCCGATCCCGAGCACTCGGAGGAGTACTTGATGCCCGACCAGGCTGGCGACTGGAATCCCAAGGTGGCCAAGCGTGTGGAACTGGCTCTGCTCGAGCAATTAGAGTCACTGGAGGACAAGGTGGCCAGTGCTTCGATGCAACTGAAGAACTGGCAGCTGCCGAATCGCGTTGAAAGCGAACTAACCCTCGATTCCAGCCAGGAAGATGTCACCGAGGAGGACTTTGTGAGCATTATACCGATGATACGCGAGAGGATCATCGATTTGGAGGCGAATATCGAGCGGCGCTACTTGAAGCCGCCGCTCGGCTCACAGACGGGCGACGCTCACTTGGCAGTGATTGCCCAGAATCAGCATACGACAACGCAGACTCAGAACTCGGCCTCGGCGGCAGCATATCTCCTGCAGATGCAGCAGCAGCAGCAGCAACAACAGTTGGCCCAACAGCAGCAGCAGCAACAGCAGCAGCAGGCGCAGCAAGGATCGGGCGGGGGCAACAATAGCCTCAATCCCTCATCGTTCAATGAGCGCACCATGGCTCTGGCGGCAGCAGCAGCTGCTTCCTCGACAGCCTCGGGGACAACAGGGAATCCCAGTGGAGGAGGCGTAACCACACCCTGTGATCCGGAGGCCAACTCGGGCAATGCCTCGCCCGCAAGCAACTGTGACAGCGATCGCGATGAGAAGGTGGAGAACATACCCAAGGGACTGGTGCAGTGGCGGGATGCAGTGTCGCGGTCGCACACCACCGCCCAGCTGGCCATGGCCTTGTACGTCCTGGAATCCTGCGTGGCCTGGGACAAGAGCATCATGAAAGCGGTAAGATAAGGGATCGGAGGAACCTCTTTTCTTTTTGTTGAGACCCCCTGTACTACCTGCTTGGCACCTTTCCACCAACTTTTTTTTTGATGTCCCATCTCCCCGTTGTTTTTTGCTGCACTTGATTATTAACACCATTACCCATTAACACCTTACTCACACACACTTGAACACTCATTACTTTACACGAAAGAGTTGGAAATTACAGGGAAAAGGGCTTATTTTACTATTTTTTACTTGGTTTTTAAAGGATGTTTTTTTTCTGCCAGTTTTCATTTTAAATTGTTGAAATATAACATTTAAAGTTTACTTGGATGGTTTTTATTAAATATTTAGCACAAATCTATAATGGAGAATTATTAATTTAATTAAATTGATTCACATTACCGCAATACCTTAATATTTGCATCTTGAAACATAATTAAAACTTAAGAAAAACGAAGAAAAAAATATTTGCATATGAGATCTTAATTGCTTTTCAAATTTTTAACCATTTATAGAACCTCTGAATTATTGCTTAATTATTATTAAAGTATTATAAAGCCTTTATATTTACCTTTTCTTTTGTAGTAAATATATTTTTTACACTTTATAAAACCTATTTTGACTGCCTTCCCTTTTCCCTTTTTTTTAGTCTTCCAAAGTAGTTTAATATTAGAAATTATCATAAGTTAAACAATAGAATTTATTAGAAAACTACACACTAACTTGCTACATTTTAACTTGAATCCTGAAAAATTAATTCAAAATTACGTTTTTTTTTCTCTACGTTTCTTTTTTCTTCTGCGGATGGTTTTATTTTTGTTAATTTCCTTAAAAAAACAAAAAAAAACTGTCTCTTGCTCTGAATGCTCGACTTGTTTGTTGTTGTTCTTTTGTGGTGTTTCATGGTGTTTTGAAAAAAACTAAAAAAAAAACTGCTTTCATACTTACACACACACACTTACATGCATATAACATCACATACACACACATGTTTAAACATGAATGCTTATGTTTTGCCCGTTACCGTTGCCCGTTACCGTTACAAAACCGAATTCCACCTCGACTGTTTTTCCCCCCTCCACCATACAACACCTTCCTTTACCCCACCCAAAAATACCCTTTCGAACTTCGAACGAATTCGAACTTGGCCTCCGAAAAGTATGCAACAAGAAACAAGTCCAGCAAGAAGGAGAAGAAGGGCAGCGCCCAAAAGCAGGCAACGAAGCAACGCAAGCAGCCCAAAAAGAAGCAAGAAAAGAAACAGAATCAGCAGGAAAATGAACCAGAAATGAAGAGCAACGGGAGGAAAACCCCGAAGAAAACACCCAAGAAGAAAGCACCGCTGAGCATCAAAATCAATCTAAAGGCTTTGGAGCAGCTGGAACAGCAGAAATCGAATTTAAAATCCAACCAAAACCCATCCCAACCAAACCAATCCTCCAATACATCATCCTCATCCCCGGACTCATCCGACTCGGACTTTGCCACACCACAGACGCCGACCAAGAAGGATAATAAGAGACGCTCCTCCTCCTCCTCCACCATGTCCTCAAACTCTAGAAAATATTCGAAATATTCCTTACAGAACTGCCAGTTTTGCACATCCGGCGAGAACGAGGATAAGCTACTGCTGTGCGATGGCTGCGACAAGGGCTATCACACGTACTGCTTCAAGCCCAAGATGGACAACATACCCGATGGCGATTGGTGAGTATATATAGCCCCGTGTCGGTCTATATCTATCCCTCCTTCTGCTCAGTCATCCCTCACACATTAATCCGCGTTGTCTTGTTGAGCGTTTTCTTTGATCGTTGATCGTTAACAGTCGTTGAGAATACTGTGTGTGGCACTCTCTCTCTCTGTTCCTTAACTCCCTGCTCTTTTGTTTAAACTTTATAGACTTGTAACCTTTGGTTTCTTCTCCCCCCTTTTCCAGGTACTGCTACGAGTGCGTCAACAAGGCCACCAATGAGCGCAAGTGCATCGTTTGCGGCGGCCATCGTCCCTCGCCCGTTGGCAAGATGATCTACTGTGACTTGTGTCCGCGGGCCTATCACGCCGACTGCTATATACCGCCGCTCCTTAAAGTGCCGCGCGGCAAATGGTACTGTCACGGCTGCATCTCTCGCGCACCACCGCCCAAGAAGCGCAGCACGGGCGGAGGCGGTAGCAGCAGCAGTAGCAGCAAGTCCCGGCGAGATCGGGACAGGGACAACCGAGAGAGAGATGGTGGAGCGGCGGCAGCCAAGCGTAGCAGCAAACCGACGCATGGAGGAGCCATTGAGATGCAGCAGCAGCAGCAGCCACTGGCAGCAAGTGACGCTCAGCACCACCATCACCACCACCATCATCACCATCATCATCAGTCGCTCAACTCCTCGCACGATGAGTCCATGAATTCGCTATCAACGGCGGCACCGCTTAGGTGAGTGTGTGGGGGGCCTGCGGGCGGCTGAGGGGGCGGCGGTGGACGACAAGGTCCCGGGTCCAGTTTATAATGCAGCTCTGCCTCTGCCTCTGCCTCTGCAGTCCGGCGCATTCGGTGGCCTCGGTAACAACCTACGATGACCAGCAGCAGCAGCAGCAGCCGGCGGCGGGGCACATCAACGTCAACACCAATTCGGTTGATGGCAGCAGCCGCTTCCAAACATCAAGCAACAATGGAACGGAGGATGTGTTGCCCGGCTATCCAGTAGCTGCAGCAGCCTATCCATCATTAGTTGGCGCTGGCGCTGGCAGCTTCTCAACAGCGGCGCCGGGCTTGCAATTTGCCATGTCGCCGCGTGCCGTTACGCCGACGCGCACCAGAACACCAACGCCGACCCCGGTGCCCACGCCACCACCGCCGCCGCCACCACCCGGGCCCCTGCAGCCGCCAACGCCTCTGATAATGCAGCAGGCCTCGCCCACCACCGCCCTCCATGTAACCGCCTGCCAGTCGCCGCCCCAACATCATCAGCAGCTGATGACCATGCCCTCGCCACCAGCATCGGGAGCAGGCACAGGCACAGGCCAAGGCACACAAATGTCACCGCCGCCCATCAACATTCATGCCATGCAGGAGGCCAAGGAGAAGCTGAAGCAGGAGAAGAAGGAGAAGCATGCCACCAAGAAGCTGATGAAGGAGCTGGCCGTCTGCAAGACATTACTAGGGGAAATGGAGGTGGGATTTGCACCTAAAAAGACTTTGAAAAAATTAAATATATAAGCAATTTCATAATATTTACAGCTCCATGAGGACTCGTGGCCATTTCTGTTGCCAGTAAACACCAAACAGTTTCCCACATATCGCAAAATAATCAAATCTCCAATGGACTTGTCCACCATCAAGAAGAGATTAATGGATTTGAGGTGAGTTTAAAGGGTTTACAAGGAGTTTCAAAGTCTTTAATTTAAACCTTATCTTCCTTTGCAGTTACAAGACCCGCGAGGACTTTTGCGTTGATGTCCGACAGATCTTTGACAATTGCGAAATGTTCAACGAGGACGATTCACCCGTGGGCAAGGCCGGTCATGGCATGCGCAAGTTCTTTGAGTTGCGTTGGAATGAGCTGACGGACAAGCACTCCTGATCCTGTGGCAATGCCACCACACATCCCATTGAGATGGTCACCCTGATAGCTACGTCGCAGGAGGATGAGCAGCAAGAGGGAGCCACAACAACAACAGCATTAACAGAAGCAGCACAATTTTGGTCAAGAGATTAGAGATTAGGTTTAAGGAGGAGCAGCAGCAGAGATTGTACATAAATAGGGGGAATACAGATGTAGAGCTAGGAAGCACACAATTAATATAAAATATATATATTTATATATATAAATATAGAAGTAGATATATAGACACGCGAGAGTATTCAACGTCCTACCACGGTCAAGCTTCGAAATCACCACAGCCAAGGCGAACAAGCGACAAATTGTATTTAGTTTTTATATACATAAAAAGCATAAACAATAACTATTTAATTATATTGTAAACGTAATCTTAAAGCATAAGAAGCCATTTACAAAACAGTAGGAGGAGACCGCTGACACGCTGACACGCTGACGCACGTACAAAAGTCTGTCTCCCCATTTTCCAAAACCCACACGATCGAGATCCACAGTATTTTTTCTTCGGGCACAAAGCTTGCGTTTAATTTTAATGAAAGGATCAACGAAGAGGGGGAAGCGCCGCTGCTCATTTAAGTTTTTAACATGTATTTTGTACTTATAAAAAAACATTTGTATCTAAAAACGCGTATATATATATATTAAAGACTAGAGCTAAACGATTATACTCGAAAAGGAAGTAAAATGTAAATGGAAAGCAACACAAAAATGATTGAATTAAATGTATTAAATTATTTATACCGTGTAAATTGTCCCTTCAATTGGTACACAAGCCGCATTAAATTAAAGTTTCAGAGATATATCTCTATCTCCGAATCTCACTGTATTGTAGTCTTTGGCAACTCTTTCAATCGTAAACCGTAAAACTTTTTCGGCAAATCGCAAAAATACAAAATCGAAAATCAAATTGAAATCGAAATTGCTAATTTAAATTATAATAATCAAGGTAGACGGGGGAGAACCCATGAAGGAGGCATTAGCAGGGGTTCACATATCCGGGTACGTGTCATAAAGTCTAGTGTTATAATGCCCAAATGGAAAAGTGTCATAATGATTACAAGCTTGGAAAAGCGTTATGATTATATTGTTGAAAGAGATTCATAACATTCTACAAGTCATAAAGTCTAGGGTCATAATGCCACGAAGTTTAAAAAATTCTCTAAATGTCTACAAGCTTGGAAAAGTGTTATAATGATTATATTATTGAAAAAAGTGTCATAACACCTACAAGTTTGTAAAATTCTCATAATGTCTACAAGCTTGGAAAAGTGTTATAATGATTACATTATTGAAAAACTGTCATAACACCTACAAGTTTGGAAAATTCTCATAACGCCCACAAACTTGGAAAAGTGTCATAATGCCCACAGGCCTTGAAAAGTGTCATAATGCCCACAGGCCTTGAAAAGTGTCATAATGCCTTTGGGACTTTTACGGTGTCAAGGACATTATGACACTGAAAGGTATAACACCAGACTTTAGGACACTGGGCGTTGTAATAATAAAAAATTATGATACTGGAAATCATAGTAGAAAGCTTTATGACATTGGAAATCCTAATGGAAAGCGTTATAACACTAGACATTATGCCACTTACCCGACATATCCCTATCGGGATCTAAAGCGCAACTCCTGGACGCAGGAGGACAGTATTAGAGGCAGCCAGGCATCTTTTTTAGCTGTACATATAGAGAAGATATAGTCGCATATAATAGACTCGAGAGAAAAATGTTACATATATATACACACACTTACTATATATACAAAGAGACACAGAGAGAAATGAAGAAGAATACCAATTAGCAAAAGCAATGATATTTACATAACATTTTTTGAATAAATCAATCGAGAAACTCATTTGCAGTGCAGCACAATAATAATTGAAAATGGAAAACCAAAAAGGCGAGAAGGATAATAATTCAAGAGAAAACGAAAGCAGAAAACAGAACTACCTACCAATAACAGATAACAGATACCAGATGCAGATACAGAATTAGTTGGGAATTATAGTTTGTAAAGAGTGTTGAGAGAGATATATATTATTTGGAACCGTACTTTACCCGAAGGATATACCAATGAGTTGTTGCTTGTGTAAATAGGAGTCCTCCGCATGCATGTGTACATTGTATATAGGAAATAAAATATATAGCCTAAGATCGAAGAGAAGCATGTTATTGGCATTCATACAGTTGCAATAATTACGAGATCGAAAAGGATATAAAGGAGGAAGGATGATCCATAGCCATAAAACAATAAACTGCATGAAACATATAAAGGAAACTTGATTTTGTATTTATTATGTGTGTGTGTTCGTGGTGATACAGATATATAGATATATATAATATATATATTTTAAAATATATATAACAAAAACTATGCATAATATGTGAACGTAAAACTTACTCATTAACACACAACAACAGCAACAACAAGAAAATATTTAAACCAAGGATGAGATATACTCGATAACCAAGCATCCGTAATTATGATTGTGAGGGGAATAGCCACATTTGCTAAACAAAAACGAAAAAATCACATATTTAAAAAATACAAGAAAAACTGATAAAAAATTACACAGAAATTACAAACAAATTCATACATTTTGGTGGGGCTACATTTTCGACATTTGTGCACATGGAAAATATATAAGTAAATCATATAAAACTTAAGAATTTTAGTGTTTTTCTTAAAGGGAATAAGGAAGGGTATAAAAAATATGGTAAAAAAAACTGTAGAATCAAAAACCTGGGAGTGATGCCTTTTTTTTTTTAAATCTCTTTTTTTTATGGCTTTCTCAGGGCTTAAAATCAATCAAGTATTATCAACAGGAGATCCCCTATAAATCATGTATTTTGTGTTAAATTTGAATTTGCTGACAGATTGGCCAAACAGAATCCCTTCTATTTTTTTATGTAGGTGTGAAGGCTTCCTTTTTTTAGCCAGAAATCTCAGTAATTCTGTGGGAACTCCACAGAGGTGTTAATATTTTGTATCCGCTTATAATCCCTAGTAATCAGCGCTCAAAAAGCCGACAGGCCTGACTTTTGACAAAGTATTCGATGGTTCTTGCTTTTTTTTATTTCTTTCTCGGTTTCTGTTTTCGGTTTTTGGTTGGGAGTATTGACAGTTGGAAACTCGAAACGCTTTAAAAATCGCTGATTTATGTAATTATTCGCGGCGACAAGAATTTCGTGCGCAGCCCCAGCAGCGAACAAAATAAGAAAAGCGTTTCAGGGGAGCTTTAAAAGAGGGGAGAAGAGCGAAGGGGAAGGGCCACTGCAACCACGGAGGACCACGACTGGCGGCAGATTGGGTCCGCAGCTCCAACTCCAACTCCAACTCCAGCTTCAGCTTCAGCTTCAGCTTCAGCCACATTATCAAAACATCATGGAAGATGACCAAATTAACTGGGCTCCCAGACAACGACGACATACTGGGACGGAACACTGATACAAAAAATGCAGGAAGTTTATTAATATAATATTATATTTGAATTAAATAATAATTCTTATAAACGATAATGGAAAATTGATTATAAACACGAATATCAAATCATTAGAAATTTGTTTATTTGATAACAAAAAGGAATTCTTATTAATAGTATTAAATAATAATTATAATAAACTATAATGGAAAATAAATTATAAACAAGGAAATCTTAGAATCCTAGAATCTTAAAAACGCGATTATTTAAAAGGAATTTTATTAATAAATTATAATACATGTACTAAACAAAAATTATTATAAACTTTAATGGAAAATAGTTAATAAAACAAAAAATCGAATCATTAGAAATTCAATTATTTAATTACAAAAAGACACATTATGTATTTGGTGTGAAAATGAAAACCTTTCGATATATAGAAAGTCTATTTTTTAGCTCACTTTTTAAATAAACAATTGAATTTTATTGTAAAGAAGTAATCTTACTTGCACTTTAATTTATATTATTATATTTATTCTGCTTAAAAATCTGCTTATTTTGTATTAAATATTATATTTTTAGTTAATATATTTCTCAAATTTCATGCTACTTTTCCCCCTGTGCAGAGACAAGGTCTTGGCATCCACTGCAATGGCGACTACTTAGCGGGGCTACCTGGTCCAGAACCCTTTCCCTGTCCCTTCCCTCCTCCCTGTCCCTCTAGTCTGTCTGCTGCATGCTGCTGGAGGGCAATAAAATTGACTCCATCGAAATTAAGAACGAACCAAACAAAATTGTATTGAAAGTCTGGAAGTGCAGCTCGGCAGGCGGAGGTGAAGCCAACTAATTTAGTGCCCAGCACCGAAACGAGTTTGGCTGCCGTTGCATTCGATCCTCAGCTCCTCCAGATATGCCTATATCCCATATATACATATGCATAAATACATATAGGAGAAGCAGTCGCCGATCGTCGCGACGTTTGCCCAAAATGGAGATTTTTTTTTCGAGGGATCGAGAGCTTGGGTTCCATTTTTCGGACAGCCTCTTGATTGGGACATTAATTAAGACACAAATTGCTATACCTGAATAATATATGTATATATATATGGTTGGAATAAGTACCCCCAGAAGGGGCACCACACACCACCCCGTGCATATTTATGCAGCGCTCCAAATTAATGACAGCTCAATGGGGGCAGAGCTCTTAAAACGGTTCCACTAATTAACCAATGAAAGTTGAGAGCTTAAGGAGGGACTAATTTAATTTTAATCATGAATAAACCATGAGCGTAGGTAATTTTAAGGGAAAATGTAAATGTGGGCTGTGTTTAATATATTTTATATCGATTTATTCTCAGTTAGAAATTTGAGTAAGCTTTTTTAGGGGAGAATATTTCTTAAATTATTTATTAATATAAAAAGACAGAAATGTTCTATTATTTTAGAACTTCTATTTAAATTTTTAAAAATACAAAGACTATATTATAAAGCTGCCATAGGAACGATGGAAAAATGAATACTCCTTCTTGTGAATATTGGACGCAAAGCATTCTCTGGCAATGTAGACATTTTCCAATATCGGCCACCTGCAGAAAGAGAGTGTCGCTCTCTTAACCGCGCTTTCCGCTTTAGATCTTCCCGTTTGTTTTCGCCGCATTCCAATACTCAAATTATGTTCGCCATTTACATTTTGCATTCGCATTGTCCGGTCGGAAAAATCTAAGCTCCAATAAAAAAAGTGTGAAAAGCTGGAAAAACGGTGGGAAAAATCGGAGTCGACGGAGATATTTACGGATGCTGCCCTCCGGAGTGTTCAGAATTAAAAAAACGTGCAAAAATCCGGGTTAGAAGTCGAAAAATCTACGAAATGTTGCGTACACATTGAGAGCCAACTTTTTGTATGTGTCTATGTGATGTTCTTTAGACATAAAGAGACAGCAAAATAAGTGCGAGTGCAAAGAAAAAATGTAAAAGTGTCCGGTTTTTCTTATAGGAGGTGATCACAACTAATAATAAATATAACAAATAATTTTAAGCCTGAGCTTGCTATTTTATAAATACATACATACACACATACATGTTACACACATGAAATAGGTCAAGGTTCCAGGAGAGCCCCGCTCTCTTAATCGCGCCTCTCCCGCTTAAGATCTTTCTGTGTATTTCGCCGCATTCTAATACTTCAATTATATTCGCCATTTGCATTTTACATTCGCATTGTTCGGTCGGAAAGGCGCAGCTCTAACGAAAAAAGTGTGAAAAGCTGAAAAAACGGCCGGGAAAATCGGAGTTCACGGAGATATTGGCGGACGCTGCCTTCCGGAGAGTTCGGAATTACATAAACGTGCAAAAATCCCTATTAAAAGTCTTAAAATCTACGAACGGGTTGCATACACATTAAAAGCCTCTAGATTTTGTGTGTGTGTGTGTTGTTCTTTAGACATAAAGAGACAGCGAAATATGTGCAAGTGCAAAGAAAAATGTAAAAGTGTCCGGTGTTTCTTATAGGAGGTGATCATCGATACAATGTGCAAATAGTTCGAAGTCTGTCAGAGATCGCTATTTTATATATACAACATACATACCTACATGTTACATACATAAAATATGTCAAAGTTTTAGGAGAGCCCCGCTCTCTTAATCGCGCCTCTCCCGCCTAAGATCTTCCCGTTTTTTTCGCCGCATTCCAATACTTCAATTATGTTCGCCATTTGCATTTTGCATTCGCATTGTCCGGTCGGAAAAATCAAAGCTCCAATGAAAAAAGTGTGAAAAGCAGAGAAAACGGTCGGAAAAATCGAAGTCGACAGAGATTTTCGCGGATGCTGAGATCCGCCTTAAAAAACCAGGCCTCCGGAGGGTTCGGAATTAAAGAAACGTGCGAAAATTCGTGTTAAAAGTTGAAAAATCTACGAACGGGTTGCGTACACTTTAGGAGCCTCTAAATTTTGTGTGTGTGTTGTTCTTTAGCCATAAAGAGACATCGAAATACGTGCAAGTGAAAAGGAAAAATGTAAAAGTGTCCGGTTTTTCTTATAGGCGGTGATCATCGATACAATGTGCAAATAGTTCGAAGTCTGTCAGAGATCGCTATTTTATATATACAACATACATACCTACATGTTACACATATGAAATATGTCAAAGTTTTAGGAGAGCCCCGCTCTCTTAATCGCGCCTCTCCCGCCTAAAATCTTCCCGTTTGTTTTCGCCGCATTCCAATACTCAAATTATGTTCGCCATTTGCATTTTACATTCGCATTGTCCGGTCGGAAAAGCGCAGCTCGAATGAAAAAAGTATGAAAAGCAGGGAAAACAGCCGGAAAAATCGGAGTCGACGGAGATATTCGCGAATGCTGCGCTTTGGCGTGGAAAACCAGCCCTCCGGAGGGTTGGGGAACAGTTAAACGTGCGAAAAATCGGAATTAAAAGCACGGATTGCGTAGACGTAAGAGGCCCTCGATGTTGTGTATGTGTGTGTTATTTTTTCTTTTAGAAAGAGAAAAATGTGCAAGTGAAACGAAAAAGTCTGCAAGTGTCCGTATGTGTATGTGTTCGTATTTGTTTTTTGTTTTTTTAGTGGTTCAACGCTCATATTTTCTCTGCGCTGATTTCTTTTATTAGTGTGTGTGAATATCATCAAGGAGGAGACGAAACAAAAAACAGGGTAAGTGAAGATCACCTATTGCTTTTCTTGTTCTTCCTCCTCTTCGTAGTGGTTTTTCGATGGCTAAGCCTTTACCGTTAGGTTTTATTTTTCTCTCACTTGCCCTTGAAAATGAAATGGAAACAAATGAAACGTAACTGCTCTCTCGCGTGAAGCATGTAGATCCTGGAATGCGATCCACATTTGTGGTCTGAACGCTTTTGGCGGTATTTGTTTTAAATGCGTGGATGCAAATGAAAAAGGAAAATTATTTGAAAATAGAAATTGTAACAATCCGAATTGAAAAGCCTTAAAATTTTTTTTTATTTGTTTAGGTGATATATAAATCATTGTTTACTTGGATTATATTGGCGGAGCAGGACTGCTTTGAATGCGAATTCAATTGTTTTAATGTTTATTACTAATAAATTTATATTTTCCTCACCCTATATGGTTATTTTGTGTTCTTCTTTTTAAATTCAACGAATTTAGAGGGTTTACTTGCTTTTTTGCCTTTTAATTTGACTTTTTTTAATTTTATATGGTTTTAAATAGGGTTTAAATGTTATTTCTATTATATTTATTAAAAAAATATTCTTATACATACTAAAAATTACCGCAAACCCTTTCCAAATATGTTTACTGCTTAATTTCTTGCTCAGAAATGTCGCCAGAAGAGCAGGCATATAGTAAATGTATAGAGGAGAGGGGTTATTTGGTGGCCATGGAGGATCGATGGCTACTGACTGCTCCTGCTGCTGCTGCGGCTGCTGATGATGATGCCATCTGTGTGTGCCTGGGCAGCCTGACATGGCAGTTGCTTGTCCCTCGTCCGCCGGCTGCCTCTGACTCGCCTCCCAGCTCCTCTCTCTCTCCATTATCTCGATCGTCTTTGTATTTTTCTTGGACTTGAAGCTAAAGCCTGGTCAGGCACTGGGTCTGGGCCTTGGTCTTGGTCTTGGTCTTGAAGTTGGAGTTGAAGTTGGACAACATCATATTGGTGACACATGAACACGATTGCGGGGCTGCCAGAGGAGTCTCGTCAGTCTATAAAGTTGGCAAACAGTTGCTGTGTGTCTGAGTCTGTGTCTGCCATGGTACAACGTGCAACATTTGCATTTTTTTAATTTGCTACAACGTGCAGCGTGCTGCGGAGTGCAACTCCATCCCGATCTTGGCTCCTGCATCTGCCTGAACCATCTCCATGTTGGTTGGCGTGCGCTCTTGGCCAGGTTGAGTAAGGTCCGTGCCATTTACGGAGCTCCTTTATCGGGAAATGAAAACATCAGGGCTTGCGACTGGGAGACCCAGACCCGGAGGCGTTTCTCTAAACCCCAAAAAAGGAGGCATCAGCCAACAGATGGCCCTTGGGTCAGGTCGTCTTTTTGCACGGGGAGAAAATGAGAGAAATTAAGTCTAGAGATGGGGCAAAGTTTCGGGTTTTAATTTTTAAAGCCTGGATTTTGGGCTTAAATATAACATTAAGTACTTAATATTTATTATTATTTTCTTGTAGTAAAAACTATTGGAATTTCTTTCTGTGTCTCCTTAAGCTTATCCCCTTTTTCAAAGGGAAACTCTGGCTTTAATGGCCCCGGCTAATCATGATTTCCGTTCGCACTATTTAAGCCGCTCCACAAATCATGATGCGCTCTCTTGGTGTCAGATCTGAGATCTTCACCGATCTCAAGACCCCCTTCCCCTTGCCCTAACCAATCTGAGGAGGAATCTTGAGGCCAACAGCTCGGGCGTTGGCGGCTCAGCGCGTTTCATGTGTTGTAATTGTCTTTGTAATTCTAGAGAAATTGCAGTCATCGTCGTCGTCGTTGGCCGGTTGATTTATGCGTAGGGGAAAAGGAAATGGCAAGCTGGAAAAAATAGTTTTTAATTAAAAATATTTTATGCTCGATTTCTGACGAAGCTGCATTAGTCTTCACCAGCTCTCCCTCCACACACACATCGTTGTCGGCCATATTGTCGGCCATTAAAACAATTCTACACATTTTCCACACAGAGTACGAGAGCGTCTTGGCCAAGACCGAGGCGAAGACCAAGTCCAATCCAGTTGGCCGACACCCATTAGTGCTCAACATGGAAGCTTCGGCGCTCATTCGATTTTAATTGCCACCTTTTGGGTTGGTGCCCTTTTTTTTTTCGTGGGATTTTTGTCGGTCCCAGTTCGGG
Source organism: Drosophila watanabei (assembly GCA_008042575.1). Lineage (NCBI taxonomy): Eukaryota > Metazoa > Arthropoda > Insecta > Diptera > Drosophilidae > Drosophila > Drosophila watanabei. The sequence goes on along the minus strand of VNJS01018004.1, from coordinate 19,717 downwards.
GGTTCGCCTCCTCTCGGCTCCCCGCTTTTGGTCATTAGCGCTGGGGCTGCGTGTAAAATGGCAGCTCATTGCGGTTGTCCACTAAAAACCACTCCATTCCACTGGGGAAAAATATTTAATATTTATTGCAGGTAATCTATAAGTGAGATTTTTGGTAAGAAACTGAGTTTAAGTACTTTAAAAAGTCTTGAAAACTATAAAATTTGAAAGGTACAAGTTGGGGAAGTCTGTATTTCTTTCTTAAGATTCTACATTTTATAAGAAAGATAAAATATATATAGAATTTATTCTCTAAAATCAATACATTTCTTCCATTCTTTTTTCTTAGTGTCCCCTACAAAGTTGTCGACATATTGAGGTTGATTCTTTCGGTTCAGTTCGGTTCGGTTGAGCTGAGTAGGCTTCGTTGTGGTTCGGTTTCGGTTAGGTTGTTGTAACTAATCCGTGAGCGGAGGCATCGGGATCTCGTGCTGGCTGCCGCCGCCTCACATGTGCAAAGTCATCAGCTTGGCTTTCGGCCCTGATAATGATGATATATGGCACATTATATATATGTACAATACCAACGGCTACTAATGGAAATTATTTAAACTGCTTACCAGGAATCTCTCAACAAATATTTCTACCCCCTCCCTGATTGCCTTATAACCTGTCTTCGATTATTATATGTGATTTTTTATTATTATTTGCAGGTGTTCCCAGTTTTTGGGACGACAGGAAATGCGGTAATTGCTGCAAATTTCGTAGCTCTTTCGTAATTAGGATTGTTTGTGGTAATGATTTTCGGTCGTCATTCTTGGCATGCAACCGAAGGAGAATCAGTGATTGTAATTGATACAATTTGACAGCAGTTCTGACGAGTTGTTCTTTGAAAAATTTATGAAATAATTAAAGGAAGTGCCTTGGAATGGGAGGTTTTTTAAAAAAATAATAAGGATATTTCATGGGCAATGGTGGAGGGTTAAAAAAGGATTAAAAAAGCTTTAAGGGGAATATAAAAGATGTATTTCAATTTTATTAATATTATATGAAGAATTTAATTATAATAAATTCCCTGAAATTAAGATTCTAAGATTAATATTGATATTTTAATATAATTATCTCTCTCCCTTGTATTAATTAAAAATAAATTACTTGAAATTAAGACCCTTTAATTAACTCAAAAATATTTTCAATGACCAACTTTCCCCCTCTATAAAGTGTACTATATATTTCTACCCACACATTTTGCCCTAAATTATTTGATATTTATGAACTCTCCCAATGAATGGAGTTCTCCGTTTTCCACCCTCATTTCTTGCTTTTCCCCACCCCTGGAAAAATGCCAATTTCCGCCATGGCACTCGGCAAACGCTAAATGTCTGTGTGGAAATGCAGAAATGCCATTGTTCCGCCAACTAACTAGCTTACTAGTTACTAACTAACCAGGTAACTAACTATCTGGCTAACAGCTAACCACAATTAAATGCGATAAATAATTATTTACCTCAAAGCGGAGCCAGCGGGCATCAAAAGTGTTGAGAGCACGCAATAATCAAGCTGCAAATGCCTCTCAAAGATACAGATACAGATACAACTTGAATGCAATTAATTAACGCTTTAAGGCTGCGCGCGATTGCAAAATCACTAAAGGCTAACACTAAACAGTAAACAATTCCCACTCGGATTCGCACTCAATTGTTAATTGTAATTGGCTTTAATGATCTGCGAGAGTTGCGGCTAAAAACTGAATTGTTTCGATTTGATTCACTGCAATTTGAGTGACGCGAACGCATTTTTGCTATTCGCACAATTGTGTTAATTAGAGTTGCTAACTAACTCTCCCACTTGGAACCCCCCCCTGAAAGCCCCTTTAAAAGTCTTCTCTAAAAACCCCTCTAAAAACTCGCTCTAAATCTTAGCTACCCTGCTGAGAGAGATATATGGCCGCTAATAGGGTACAACTTTATTGGTCAGCTAAAGCTACGGTTTTTTGGTTTCAACTCCAGTTTCGAGCTAGAGTTTCCCCTTAGCTTCCTCTGTCTGTTCAATTTAGTTTTAATGATGATGGCAACTCCAATTGCGTCGTGTGGGTTTAATTAACTTAATGAGCCGCAAAGAGCCGCCATGCTCACTCACACTTGACCAAAACTTGGAGTTATGGCATCTCTATATATTCTCTATGGTTGCACGTGAAAAAATTATGAAAAAATAGGAGAGTTTTAATATAAAACTTAGAAATATTGTCCTTAAACAAGGAAATGGTTTATTTAACTATTTTGGATTTTCATAATTAACTTTGGTTGACTTTTTCCTCATCTTACAGAGGTTTTCTTTATTTCGGTGTTAGAACTAGTTGGGAATTTTAAAGATATTTTAAGCATTTTACGGTTTTAATGTTATGTGTGTTAATGTGAGTTTTCTAGAAATAATATACCTAACTAACCAGGAATTTATATATCCTCTATAGAAGGGACAAAAGGAAGTCTCTTCTCTTTCTGGAACAAGTTGAGAATTATAGTGGAAATTTTGGGATTTTGGAAGTTTTAAATAATAATTTCTAATGTCAAAGTATAGATTCTCTGCTCCCATTGCTCTTCTGCCTCTTATAAGCTTGAATAAGATGGAAAGTATAGTAAATATATAAAATTTGTGAATTTGTTTAATGACAACAAATTTTATATTTCCAGTTTTAAGGAGAGCATTTTATTATAAATTTTTTTAATAATTTTATAAATCTGACCAGACATTTTACTAGTTTAAAAAGTTCCCTACGATTTAATTTAGTTTCATTTTCATTCATCATAAATTCTTTTCGGTGTATCTGCATCTGATGGATACGCCGCTTGAGACAATTAGGAGCTGCCATTTCTGCCATCAACTGATTGGCAACGACTTTGGCCTTGGTAAATTGCCATCGGCCGACAATTTACACTCTGATTTCGATCAATTATTGTTTTCCGCCTGCCACAACCCCCCCCTCACCCCTCAATCATGCAACCAAGCAACAACCATCCATTCATCCTTATAGGGCAATGTGCTCCATGTGCTGCGGGTTCATTAACAAATATTAGTCTCAATATTGTTTTATCATTTTCAATTTATGTCGACTTGCTATGTCTGGGGTATGTAAGGAATTCTCCAGATTGGAATTGAAGGAAAGGAAATGCGGGTAGTTGACTTTACAGTCTATATAATTATTGTATTATGAGATATATATTCTAGTAATAACAGCCTCTAATTTTTATATAGATTTATTTACTTATTTTGTTGAAATGTAGATTTCCAAGAACATAACTCCCCCTTTTTCAAATCGAGGCTTTATTAAAGGCATCCTTCCCCTCTAATTGAGTATTTCTAACCATTTTTGGCGTATCCAATTATAATTTCGCATATGAAAAGGAGTGTAAGTTTGAGGCTCAAAAGTAAGTTATTTCCTGGCGCAGAGGTGCCTCGAGTGCGCCTTTTGCGGAGTATCGGGAATCGGACTTGGGGAATCGCAGCTCGCAGAACGTGAGACTCCTCCGAGGGACTTGCGAAAACACCGGCAACGTGAATGGGCGGAGAATTGTTGGAGAATCGTCGGAGAATTGGTGAGGGGAACTCGCGATTTAGCCAAGAATAGGGTGCGAGTACAGAGAGATGAATATTTTTCATATTTTTAAAAAGGAAATTGTGAGTTATGGTTAATTAAAGTTACATTTAGTATAAAGTCACATAAAAATTCAAAAATATACGTTTTTAAGACTTAAAACCTAAGTTTTAGACTCTATTTTCAATTGATTTCTAGTCTACAGTGACTTTTGGGATTATTTAGGTTTTTAAAAACTAAATATTTTATAAATCTTGATATAAATGCCTTGAATAATAATTTCAATTAATAACCAATTTATACAAACAATTTCTCTTGAGTATCATTATTGTTTAAAGTTTAAATTAAATGTTTCCCAATTAACTAACAGTGCACTTTGTAGACCAACCATCTGGCAGCCGCCAGAAAAAGCCACGAAGGATGCTTTAAATGGAATGGCCAACTCTTCCTCTTTGGGCCTAAGTAAGTTATAAATAATAACTGGCATGTTGTAAATCAAAATTATCAGTTTGCGTTTGCAAAAGGCTTGCCCTTCTGCCAAAGCCTGCTCCTCCTTGGGCTCCTCCGAAAGGCCTCCTGCTCTTGTGCTTTGTGCTGGCCAAAATGGCAGACAAGCAAATTATGGCCATGGCCAGGGATACGGACCTGGCCTGGCCTGGTCTGTCCATTGTGATTACACGTCTGGCATGGCATGGCTGCTCCGATCGTAATTATAAGGCCTCACTTCTGGCGGAGATTGGGGCTGCCCCCGAAGGCTGGTCCAGCGTTTAACCGCATAATGCCAGGTCTGGGAGTCTTGGTGTTTGGTTGGTGTTTTGGCCTATGAGCTCATCCCGGCCACGTCATGAGTCACTCACTGGAAAATGTCACCCCGCCGTGGCAGCCGAGCTTGCCATGTTCACCGGCAATTGAGCCATGTTCGATTAATCTCTTTGATTTATGCTCACGTGAGCCGCCAATGCCGGCAAATGCCGAACATTAACAAATGTCGCCTGTCTGCGCCCTGTTTGTGGAGTCAGAGTCTGAGTCGGAGCTGTGTCCCCTCTACTCTCTCCTATATGTATGTATTCCACCATATTTGCCCATAAAGCCATGTGTTATGCGACTTTAATTGGCGTTTATTGTGAGGGACGACGAGACGCCTGGCTGTGAGCAGCGCCAAAAGCCAAGTCAAGAGCCGGAGCGGGCCTAAAGCGGTCCAGACCAGACCAGGCCCCTGAGTCAGGCTTAAGGAGTGCGAGCTGGCTGGGATCGGGATCAGGGAGCTGTAGCCTAACAAACACTTAAAAAAATCTAACAATTTAAGGATATATGAATTAAGTTTGAGTTCTTTATATTATTCAATATTTTTAAAAGAATTTTTCGATAATTATTAATGTTTCTGTTTTAATAAATAAAACTTAAGAATCTTGTAAAATATTTCCTAAAAGAACCTTCTTTTTCAGTGCATTTTCTAGGATGTTTTTTCACCCCGCGTTAACTTTTTGTGGGGGACAAATGTTGGCGGCATTTCGAGGCAACTTCTTGGTTGCTCCGCCATTTGTTGCTGTTGTTGTTGCCATTGGTGTTGTTTTTGTGGAATTATGAAGCCATAAATATGAAATTCAGCACATTTATTAGCGTTGTCAAATGTCGTGCCCCGATCGTGGTTGTAGTTGCTGTTGTTGTTATTGCCTCGACTCGACTCTTGGTCTTGGTTTTAGTTCGAGTCTGGCTAATGGCTTGGCTTTCGGGCCAACTTGCTGCATGGGGCCAATAGTCGGGCTTGTTTTTCGGCTTGTTTAAACAGCAGTTGGGCTTCCTCCATAGTTTTGTGTTTTATTTTCGTTTTCGTTTCGTTTTTTTTTCCAAGCGCGCTTTGACACCAAATTTATTGCCCGCAATTTGTGCTGAGCTGTGAAAAATCTTTTGTAAGCGGAAAAGTCAGAGGAGAGTCAGAGGAGGCGGCGGTGTAGTTTCCAAAGTTACAGATTGTCCAGATTACCGCGATTCTGAACTTAGCCGGAGGTTCGTTTTAGTCTTTTTTAGGTTTTCTTTTAACACAAATATGAACTGCAGCTAATCATGGTCTCGGCTGGATTCCCATTTTAATGGCAGACAATTTGTTGATTTTCCACTTAGCCCCCGAAAAGGTTAATAAGTTGAAATTTGAAATTCCCCAAAAAACACAACACGAAAAACACAAGAGAAACTCCTCGCTTGGACCGCTTGTTATTAAGAAATGAAATTTTGTTGCTTTATTAGGTTTCCTATAATCATAATCGTGGTGTTGTGCTCCCTCCTCGGTTATGCTCTGCCCCTCCCTGCCTGATTGCAATTTCAACTTTAACTCTGTTTAAACATTATTTTGTTTCTTTTTTTTTCGAGAGTCCAAGTAACGCCCCTTTTTCGAACGGGGTGTAATATATTTTTTTGATTGCCTCCGGACACGAGATGCCGTCAGAAAATTGCTTAAGTGAAAAAAAATATAAAATTATGGAGTCGCCTTTGGGCTTGGTCTGGGCCACAAAAATTGATTGGAAAATACATGCAAGAGGTGCTCCAGAGGGGAAAAACTATTTTTGGTTGGGTTCTTAAAGGGTTTTTGAGAGTTAAGGAGTGTGGTAATGAGTTGTAGTTGAAGCTCTTGAAAGGATAAGTATGACTTATTCCTAAAGAAATGATTCTTTACTTATAAACGTGAGGGAATATATGATTTTAATAAATAACGAATATATTACAAGATCATCATCTTTTTCTTATTTATATTTTTCTATTAATTTAAATATTTGTTAATTTATTTAATTTTGCTTATCAGCTTATTTTTAATAAAAGCTTAAACCCTTAAATAATCAAGTATAGATCCTGATTCCTGGAACCCAATCTTCTCACGCTGCTTGGGTGGCAAATCCTCGGGAGCAGCGGCTCCTCAGATCTTGCCGAGACCCATAAATAAGGCTCAAAGGATGGCGATGGCGCAACGGCAGTTGAGTTGACAAAAGGGACGTAGGACACAGGACGCAGGACACACGCAGCACCCAAAAAACAGAGGACAATTTGTGAGTTGACAAAATATATGTGAGGCGGCCGAAATCAAAGGGCCAACGAATTGACCTGCTTTCCGGGGCTTGTGTGTAAATATTTGGACAGATATCCCTTCGCTGAGGCCGAAAAGGACCTGCCCGCTCTATTGACTGCTTCCTCTAAACCGATTTGTGTGCAAGATCATTGTGCAATATCTGCTCTTGTCTTAGTTTTTGCTGCTGCCGGCAATGCCATTGACTTTTATGGACAATTGGCGCTTTGGGTGGGCTAATCAGGGGAGTTGGCCGGCATGTTGGCACTTGTTAAACGCTCCGCCTCGAAATGGTCCGGCCGGGGACAAGCTGGCCAAGTTAACAAGTTGCCTGGCATCCCGACCGACGGCCATAATAAAATAATTGTCATCAATTGTCGGCCGACTGTCAATATTGACAGCTCATCAGATGCATGTACAGTGCAACCTGGCTACATGACTTCCCCTCATCGATCGCATAATCATTCATAATTATCATCGGACTCCAGCGCGCTCCTCATAACCTGTCACTTGATGATGTCTCTCGGTTCCCGTTTAGGAGTCCGAGGGGATGTCTTCTTGGAGTCTTGGCGGAGCTCTCAGCCGCATGCCGGGCATGTTTGGGTTAATCGCTGATCTAGGAACAATCAGAAGTCGGTCACTGCGCAGTTATGATAACAAGTCAAGCCATATAGAGATGGTTCACGAGATTTATGAATTAACTTGGCTTGGAACTGGTTTAGGCTTTGAATTTTTAAGGTTTTTAAAGGGGTTTAAGGGAATAAACTAAAACAGAATAGTATCAAATGTAGTCTTTAGTTTAACTAAAATTTTCTTCAATAAAATTCTTATGCTCCCAAAGAAACCCTAAAATATAAAAATATTCTCTCTTCTCTTCTTTCAATTAAAATTCAATTGAATAAAGCACTTTACCCGCTTTTCTTATCTTCCCTCAGTCTCTTTTTTCATTCCTCAAGACAATATGGTTCGCTGTTAAACATCCAGTTATCCTTGGGCATCCTTCCGGGGTCCTTTTGGGGGTTGAAACAACCCTTGTGTGTGCGTCTCACCCTTGCCGCCGCCTAAACGTTTCTAATTTGCTGATGGCTCACAAGGGAGTGTTCATTCTCAGGGCTCGTCCATCTCCATCTCCATCTCCATCTGCTTTTGCCTTTGCCTTCCTTTGGCTCCTTCTCCTTCGCTGCCTTCCAGGATGGCGTAATGCGGCATTTTCCATTTTCCACCCCTCGACTGGCATTTCCTTCTGCTTTTGTGGCCGCTGTGCTGATGGAATAATAAAACCGCGCGTGTTTTTACTACAAATTGACGCTGCTAAAGATCAAATGGCAAAAGCTTGGGTCCGCCTCCTAACTCCCTGCACTATGAAAAAAAAGAGTAATTTTTTTTAGAAAAAAATAATACATTAAAATTACTTTATGTTTTATTATAGCAATTTTATGAAATGAAATAAAAATTAGTTCGATTTATATTACTGCGATTTTAGCTTAAATTTATTTATTTTGTTAATTTTTTGTTATATTTTTTTGTATTGTCATTAACATAAAATTTCAAGGCTTAATTTCGAGACTCGTTGCATTTCGCCTTTTTTTTAACCTCGTTTAAAATTTATTTGCAAAGCAAACAAAAGTAGTAAGTTTTCATTAGTAATTATTTAATATAAAATAAATAAAAATAACAAATAAATAAAATAATTGAATCAATAAATAAATAATATAAAAATATTGTAAGCACTAAAAGGATAAAACCTTATGATTTACCTTTAAATAATATTTATGTAAACACTTTCCATAAACTTATTATGAATCGTAGTGAAAAGTACTAGAAATGTATGATAATTTCCATCATACTAACCTTGCTTATTCACTAAATACTCAAACATTTTCAATTCCCAAAATCTCTTTTAAATACTTTTCATATATTTTACATTACAATATATATTCTTGATGCCTAAGCTCTAATTTTTCCTGTGTTTTTCCCTCCTTTCCCCCCCTTGCTTATTTCTGTGTGAACGCTCCACGTGTAGATTGAATTGAATTGCTCGGGGGATTTTATGGCACGTTGCGGAAATCGTTTTATTATCCTTGTTGCCTGTTTGTTGGCTGTTCATTTCGGGCTCTCAGGACTCGGACGACTCCTCCTCCTCCTCATACTCCAGCTCCGCAAAGTGCGTGGGTGGCAACCAGAACCGTAACCGGGGGCAATTTATTATCTGACGCCAGCATGTGTAAATAAACTTGGTGAGGCATACACAGCCCCGGCCCGCCCTTTTTCAGGGGGGGTGGTCTTAGCCAGGATAGCTGGATGGCAGGATATAGCCGCAACAACACAAACACAATTGCGTGGCAGTGTCACGGATTCGCTCGTTACGAGCTAAACAAGATCCCGGCGGGAGCGAGCGATAAGGACGTAATCAAATTATGCACAGAGGACCAAAGGGGATTCGGGTTGATTTTAAGTTAATTAAAAATCATGACAAAACAACGCCCTCGTTGGGTTTACTTTGGGATTGGGTTCCGGCTCTGAGCTTTGGGATTGGGTGATAAGCGTGTAAGTGCACAGATTGAATTAATTACGGCTGGTGAGTGGGTGGGTTTTGGAGGGGAATTTCGAGTGAAAAAGACCCCACAAACACACACCATGGTGACCCTAATCAAGTGTCGTAAAAGTTGGGTCTCGTTTAATTACTTCCCTCTCTGTTATTAGGGCTAAAATTAATTAGCCAGCTCCAGTTTTTCCCCGTTTTCTTTCCTCCATTTTCAGTTCCTTCCTTCCCGCATTAAAAATGAGATTTTAATTAATTCAGTTATTAGTCTAAATATATGTTATTGCCAATGGAAAGTTCTTGGCTAAAACTACGTGTATATTAAACAATCATCATTATAGTCACCATCATCATCATCATGGGCATAGCAATCTATTTAGATCTATTAGAGGCGGAAAATTACTCTCGAAATTTGGTTCATTTTAGTTTGGAGATATGATCAAAACATTTGCTTAATTTCGGGGTTTGTTTTTAAAGGAAAATGTGAAAAAATTGAGCGGGGTTTTCTAATGTTTTTGGGTGCTTTTTGATGATTTTGGTAGTTTTTTTTGGATACAATTTAGCTGCTAACTAATGTGTGTATTTTTCTGGGGACTAATTTTAATAAATTACGGAACATTGTATTGTTAAGAGGGGGTTTTTTTTTACTGAATTTCGTCGTTATTGCCGACAAAAAAACTAAGGGAAATATTTTAAAATGGTTAATTATACAATAAACCTTTATTTCTGTGGCTAATTTTCAACTAAAAACTGCGGGTTTTCTTTTATAAATATCTTCAGAGCCTTAAAAAGTTAATTAGAATAATTATAGTAAGTAATTTCTTTCCCAAATATAATTTTCTTTCAAGTGGAAAATGTGTATTTATCTCCAACATTTTCCTTTTGTAAGTTTGCAGCCCTGTAAACCCCATTTTCTTCTTCAATTTTACCTCCCATTTTTCCTGGCTTACATTTTCCATTTTCCTCCAGCCCATCAATGACTTCAACAGCTGCCCGGTTTTCCATTCAATTAGTTTGAATGAAAAGCAAATAGGCGTTCTCAAGGCGGCAAAGGCGGTCTTGGCCATCAGCCGCCACGAAAAGCTCAAAAGGCTAAGTTGAGAATTTAAACTGTGGCCAACACTGGGGGCCACGCCCACTTCCACCCACCAAATGGGGGGCTTGGCCGTGTCGGTTTTAAATCGAATGATAGTGCATTTTCCAGTATTTTCCCATCAAGAATTCAAAAGAGACACGCAATATGCGAGGCAAACAACGTCCATTCATATTCGCTTTAAAAGGCACTGAGGAAAAAGGTTAAAGATTTTTTTGTAATACTTATTTGAATAGGAATAGGAAACTAAAAAATATAAAGAAGGTTTCCAGCTGTTAAACAGCATTTAAAAATTCTAAAAAAAAGTCGGAAATTTCAGGAAAAAGCTTTTGTTTTTAGGAAAATTGCTGAAGGAATGTTTTTTGTTTCTTTAATAAGATAATAAAATGATAAATTAAAATGAATAAATTAAGTATTAATAAGGTTTCAAAGGAAATATTGATGTTAACGATAGTTATAGATAAAAAATTTAGCTTAACGGGTTGCAGGAACCATTATATTTTTCTAAAATAAATATCAAGCTCCTACAACTCCCCTAAATCCTTAACTAAACTTCCTGTTTGGCCTTTTAATACTTCCCCTTAAGGTGCTCTAACAATTTCCAAATAGATTCCTGTGTTTTTTTTTTGTTGCCCCCTCAAAATGCGTCGCAACTCTTTTGGTTATATTTTCATTAGCGACTTTTAATGCGGGGTTGCTGCAGCAGCTCCTAACCCGGCCTGGGCCTGGGAATCGAGCGGCTGCTCCTGGAATCGCTGAGGTCAGGCTGGGTTCCCTTTTCCCCCTTCCCTTCCCTTTTCCTGCTAATTATTCGAGGCACCTCCCGCTGCACTGCACGCGGGTAATTAAAGCGGCCGAAAGGACCTCGAACCCGGCTCAAACTTGGCCTAATCAACATGGCCGAAACACGAAACGGAAGCGCATGGCAGCGTTTAGCGAATGCCAACACTGACGCCATTTCCACACGCATATTATTTACTAGTTTTTTTTTTCATTCTTTCTCTATTTTTTTCTTTTTGGGGGTTGATTGAGTTCCGGTTAAGGTGTGGTGTTGGTTTTGGAGGGTTAACTAGGGCTTAAGGCGGCCATTGAGGCCATGTAGTTAGTGTTAATTACGGCCGGTGATTCCTTTTGGGGAGGGGATAAAATGCGACATAAACCAGAAACTAATTAAAAGTGGAGGCACTACTTAATTATTAAGAGGTTTAAGGGGGTTATTTTTGGGGTTTCTTAAAGGGTTGTTTTCTCGGATTTTCCTTTATTATTATTTAGTCCTTTAATTATTGAATATTTCTCTAGAAATAAGTTTATTTTGACCATGGAATGTTTTAAAATTGTATCTTTAGTATTTACGAAATAAGATTTCGTTGTGAAATGTCTTAATTTTGGCATGAAATTGAAAGAAATTTCATTTGCAAAATCTGTTTATCAAAATTAGTTTTCCAGAAGTATTTTTGCTTCTGTCTTTATTATATTTTACCTTCAAATTTATATATATAATCCCCCATTTTCTCTCCAAACCTCAAGCGATTTTCTTGATTTATTTTCCCCATCGCGTGTTCACCGAAATCATGTCAAAAATTAAGTCTTGATAATTTGGCCTAAATATCGACTGGCTGTGGGCGAAAAAAACTAATTACTAATTAGCCACAATTTCAGTTAATTAGCCAAGAGTTCTGGGAGTTCATCTATTATCGTGTAGGAAACATTTACAACTTTATCATAATGCGGCCATAAAATGCCACAAAATCTGATTGGAAACGCGAAACGAGCTAAGGAAGAAAATAAGGAAAAACTGGTTTTTCATCAAAGCCACTTCATTAGCTAAAAGTGAGGGGGAAGGGGTATAAAAGGATAGAACCCGGGCGATATATTAGCATTAAAAGCCACTTAAGAGGCGACAGGAGCAAGGTCTCCTGCCTCGTTTTTCTTACTTTTTCACCGCTCCCCTTGCCGATACTTAACCACTCCTTTCCTACTACTTTTTTCCTCCTTTTTTCACTCCCTTTTCCCCTCCTCTCTCTCTGATTATAATACGCCATTAGGCCGAGGCTCCTCCACTCAGCAAATCAAAGAGCAGCGAAGCCTCCTAGCCAAGAGCTCCTCCGCATTGCGTACACTCTACTCTCTCTCTCTGCCTAAATGAGGCAAAAAATTAAATAATTTAATCTTGTTATTGCTGGAAAATCAAGTTGTTGACTTAAAAATCAACTCGCGTGAAGATCGTGACTCCCCAAGCTCCTCGGATGCCCCCCCCAAAACGGGTTTCAAGTTCTGGCCAAGAAGCAGGATACCTACACACACACTCGTGCAGTTCTTATGACTTCATAATCTTAATTAACGTTTTCGCGTTTTGCTCAGATCTCTGCCAGCTCCAGCTCCAGCTCCCAGGGATCCCTGGATCCCCAATCAAGTGAAGTTGTAGCCCCGAAAAAAAAGAGGTAAAAAAAAGCAAAGACAGAGAAAAAACGAACGTGTTTTCGTGGGCTGCTCTTCGGTGTTTGGTGCTTTAATAAATGCAAGGCAGGTAGAGGATCCCCGATCCCGATTTCGATTCCAAACCGATGCCCGATGCCCATTCCCATTCCCAATTCCCATACCCATTCCCAGCTTCCAGCTCTTGGTTACCATCTCCAGACCCTGTCCAACCAGTTCGTGTGGCAAGAAGACCCTTATGTATCTGCCGGTTTGCTTTGGGTTTTACTTAATGATGCCTGGAATTCAGCATGGCCGAAACCCCAACTTAGAGTGGGTTCTGTTTTTTGTTGCCTTTTTTTAAAGCAATAAAGATATTTGCTGCGATTTTCAAATGGAGCAATTTGCGGAGCTTCCAAAAAAGAGCCAAGTTTTGTATTAAAAAAAGAAGAAGGCTAAAGTAGGGTTAAAGCTGAGGCAAAGCAAGGAGGCATCATCACAAGCTGGTGGAAAAGTATCTCCCTCCCTCCAGTTCGTGTGTTATTGAAAAACATTTATCATGTCCTGTCAATGGGCATGTAACCGATACTTAACCACAAATGTTGCCACATCCTCATAAATCCACTTAACACACAAACACACACAGACACACAAAATGGTTGTGGCAGCATCTGTGGCAAGTGCGGCAAGAGGATGAAGCTGCTCTCCTGCTCTCCTCTGAATGATACTAACGGCACAGACGACATCCTGCTAACGAGGGGTTGACTCCTGGCTTATCCCGGGGGTTGGACTACATCTTTTGCGGTCTCGGGATTTGTCTCCCATTTTTGATGTGCCCAATAATGGGTTTTCTTTTTTTTTATACCCTTGTTTTCCTAGAATTTCATATTTTTGCGTGGTGAAAGTGCAACAGTGGCAGCTGCTTGAGCCAGTAAGTGGATCTGTCGACTCCGATTCGCTTAATTGCTTATGAATACCCGACGAACCATCATCTTCTTGGAGGGGAGAATGCTGCTAATCACCGCCTGTTGGTGCCTTGGAAATCCGCAAATTAAACTGCAACATGCGGGTGGGAGGGGAAGTAGTTTTAATTAAGAAAGAATTTTGCAGACAGAGCAACTTTCTAATGCGAATTAAGGGGGGCTTCAAGGGGGATTTGAGAAGCTGTGGTTGAGTTAACAATGTTAGAATTCTTCGTAAGAAACTTAAATGGCTAAGAAAATATATATAAATTAGAGAGTTTTTATATACAAAATAAAATCTAACAAACTAAAACTAAATACTTACGAAAAGGAATTAAAATTGGAGAGTTATTGATAAGAAATTGTTGATTTTACTTGGAAAATCTTATTTCAGAAGGTTAAATAACGTTTTAAGTGTTCAAAAATATATTTTTATTTCCCGAACAACTTTTTTCTATATTTTCTACCACTTTTAATCAATTATATTATAATTTCTAAGAGGTTGTATCTCAAAAGCTCAGCGCTCTTGTTAATCGAAAACTAATGATGCCCGAAAAGTCTTTCGCTTAGGCACGATTTAGTCTTTGAATTGATTGAAAAATTGTGAGCATTTGACACGCCATTTTGGTGGCCACTCCGGAGATAAAGTCAAAAATCAACAGAAAAGCAAAACCAGGGGGAGGACAGACGACAGGCTGAAGAAAAACCAACCGCGGGCAACGTTTTGCATTTGAAATCAGCTTATAAAAGCAGAGATCGAGGGAAGGGGGAAACATTTTTTCGCCGCCAGGCAAATGGCACGCAAAAAACACAACAAAAAACCAGAGAATGGAGGTGGCTCTGAGGTTCTTTTGTGGCAGCAGATTACATTAATGCGACGATTACAAGCGGCAACGGGCTATAATAAATGGATAATACGCTGGAAAATACGCTTTTCAATTTTCCAACGCCAGGGGAATCAGTATCTGTATATTGATTGTTTGCCCAGGAACTATGAGATTATTAGCACTTGGCTGCAGCTGCCGCTTCAGAGACAGATACGGATACATATTGAGCTACAGATGCGGATAAACATGGTTACAGATACTTATAGGGGCTGATTGGAACGCCCCTCACAAATATATATATACAGTCATGGGATGTTGCGTGTTCTGCGTCCATTTTCGGAATTTTTGCTGCTTCATCATCGCATCTCATCCACGTTGTAATCTCCCCTTCCCTTCCCCTTGATGTGTCTTCTCTATAGGAACACACCACATCTCCCTGTGACTGGCTGATGATACGAAAGTAAGTATAGGGTTTTACATCCCTCCCCCGACGCCATTGCTACACGGGAATAAAATTTGGGCTTATCTAGGATTCATTTTTGGGTTTTAAGAAAATGGAAAAGGATAAAGGATTTAATAATTATATAGAGGTTTAAATATTACAAATGTAAAAGGGGAAAAATTCGGGGGTTTTGAGTAGAAAGCAATACATAAAGGCCTTGATCTGGTCTTGGATATATAATCGCTTTATTTATAAATTAAACACAAATTATGATTCATTATCTCAACATTTATTTAATTAAGTATAATAAAGTGTATTTGTATAAGTAAAATACAAGATACAAATGTCAAAATATGAGAGAAATTAGCTTTAAATATTTTAAATGTTTTTTTTATAGTTAAAAAATTTTTTTGTTAGCCTTAAAAATATATATTTAGTCTTAAACATTTTTTTAACAATATTAAAAATATTTTAAGCTTAATTTTGGCTGAATTGTTTATTTAATGGTGTTTACAAATTTGTTAAGACTTTGAAAATTTTATTTTTAAACTTGAAATTAATATTTTCATATTTTAAAACCTCAATTTGATTAAATTTTTTCCCAGTGCACTCCAAATACTGCTGGCGGCATCATCAACAACGGGGGCAAACACTCGGGGAAAATGTATGACCCGCTGGGCATTAGGAGAACATCGATTTAGTTTCTCTCCGCCCCCTGCCCCTGCCTCTTGCCTCCTGCCTCTTGCTGCCTGCCACATTATCAATTTCAATTTTTTGTTTGATTTCTGCCCTAATGTGTTTTCCAATTGTGCGCACATGACGATGAGCTCCGTTGCACGATATAAACCAATATGCTGTAATTTGTTACTGATGACCAGCCACCGGGATGCACTGCATCCATTTGTAACGGCCCAAAAATGGAGGCGCTAACGCACATTTGCCAAAAACGAAGAATGGCTTGAAAAATAAGAGCCTGCGATTGCATTTATCTCCGAGGCAGACGGCAAATTATTCCTTATTTATATTGAAGCTCCATTTTAGAGGGTTAAGCTTAAGTTAAGGCTTTGCCTAATGGAGAGATACGGTGGAGTTGAGTAGGAAAAATTGAAGGAAAAAATAGGAAAAAAGAAAGAATTTTATGTTAAGTGATCAATTTAGAAGGCTAATGAAAAATTTATATACCTCAAATCCTTTTTAATAATGCAAAAAACCTTTTTTGTTAATAAACATTCCTTCTAAAATAATGCCACCCAGACTTTATGAATATACAACCCGTTTTTATGGACTACCATTTTGGTATTTACGAGGCCATATTCATTTAACCAAGTTAAAAGCACAAACTCGGACTCGATTTTGGCCCATTGTTCAAGCTGCTGCGGCTTCTCCTCCTCCTGTTTCTGTCCATTTGTGGATTATTCGCTTTAAGTCCTCGATCCAAGCTTAGAATTTCGCTTGCATATTCATAAAGCCGGCTTTGCCTGGGGATTTCCTCGATCCACGTTTTAAGTTCTACCTTTTTATGGACTGCACAGCCAGGGAGACGTCTCTATAGGTTTAGGATCTTGGATCTGGCATATGGTCAGTGGCCATATTTAAAGGCCATCTTAAGGTAGGGTACAGGGGAAACTCAACGTCTGGCGGAGTGGCGCCGTTTATATATATATAGCTTGGGGTTCCTTGACTTAATTGCCATATAGAGAGGGAATATGAGAGGGGTTTCCGGGGGCAGTCTCGGCCTCTAATTTGTTATTGTCCCAATATCAACAACAAATCAATCAATCGATCATTTACAAAACGTTCAGCGATCAAATTTGATCGGTTTTTCGTTCGTTTTCGATTGGGGAAAAACATCATAAATTGTAAAAAAAAAATATATGCCTTATGTAGATGGGGAGACTGAGAGCCAGACATAAAAGATATTGTATTATTATTTATGTTTTATGTTTATGCTTTTCCTTGGCTCCGGCTGCCCAGCGGCAACTCCATTTTTTTTGTAGCTGCAACATGGCTGTCGTCGTGGATAGCCCCTCAATATATATAGTATATATGTATCTGTATATAAGACCCAGCCATCTGCTGCATCTCTTCGAATTCGATTTCTTAACGTTGCGCTCATAAAATATTGTTGACAAGTTTCTTTCGGGGGTCTCTTTCGGGCCTTTTTCCTTCGGGCCTTTGTATTGAAATGAGCTTTTGATTTTATGCCCGAGAATTTGCTGTTAACTGTTACCAATTGCGCATAAAATTTTATAATATACACGTCTCCCGGGCAGACTGATTTTTTATTGGGTCTCCGATTGATTTTTTGTTGTTTTCTCTTATTTATTATTTTTTTAAATGAGCAGAAACAAAGGCCATCAATGCCAAAAATAAACGAAAAACGAAACCACGTTTATAAGGCCGCGATCGTAAAATTAGTGAACATGTTAATGGTTGATTGGGGGTCATATATCTTTCATCTTATGGCGCTTGCATATCCAAATATACTATATATACGATGGCTTTTCGGTCTCCAGCTTTGATCGCTATCAAAATCGGTACAGTGGAATATATACTATATATATGACTGTGGCCATAAACTTGATTGGTGTGTGTTGAAAATGTTATAAATTTCAGTTTTGGCATTAGAATTAAGTGTTTCCGGGGGAGAAGCTTTTTTTGGGGGATTTACTATAAAGTGTGGGAACTGAAAATTAGGGAAGGGTTTCAGGAATTTAAGGGTTTCATGGGGTTTATAATTAAATAAGCCGAAGTTCGGGGAAAGTTTGGTTACTAAAGATTCTTTATATTTTTGCAGACCTTTATCTTAAACACATGTATATTATTATCTTCTACTATTTTATTTATAATTTTAAATTCTATCACATATTATTTCTCCTATCTCCCAGACATTCTTACCATTATTTCCCTGGCCAAGACTGGCCTAATGACACTCGCACAGCTGCAACAAAAACTAAACCAATAAAAACAAGGGGGGAAAATTTGAGGAAAATGGCAGCCGCTGGGAAAACGTAGCAAACAGCACGCGCACAAAGTTTTTATATGAAAGAAAATTAACTTTATTTATTTTTTTGGTTTGTGTCGAGAAGAAAAGCAATAGAAAAATGTATATATGACAAACAAGGAGAGAAGCTGGACAATGTGTGTCTCTGAGGAAGGAAAAGTCAACAGCAATAAAATTACAGACCGAAGAACACGAGCTGACAATGAGGGGAAAATCAGGAGCAGCAGGAGCAGGAGCAGGAGTCGAGGCAATAAAACCGAAATCAGGATAATGGCAGGCGGCCGAAGCCGAATCCAGCTTGATGTCAGCAAATTAAATAAATCCCCAGGGCGGCAGATGTCCAAGGATCTGCGAGGGGATGGAGGCAGTGGCAGTAGCAGGAGCAGGAGTTATCCCGACATTTTGTGGCTATAAAAATCAATTACATAATGAATGAGCCGCAGAGCGGGCTCAGGAATGAGCCAGCACAAAAACAGTTAAGCTGATTTTTTGCAGTAGCCACAAAAAAAAAAAAGATGATATGTATAAAAGGAGATCGGTTTTGGCCAACAAAAGACTTGCCTTTGCTCTGCCTTCCCTTTTGACTTCTGTGCGGTTGGCAAAATAAAAACAAACAAACGAACGCCAAACAATGGCCAAGGATGCATCCTGTTGCCAAAAACTGCAGGCTCAAAGGTGCATTCTGCGCAGCAGGACGCGTGTTGTTTGTTGTCCTTTTTGCCCCAGACGAATTCCATTAAGCAAAACGGATCGGGAACAAAAAATATATATATATGAATAAAGAGGAAAAACTGTGACGGAATTTCTTGTGGTCTGGTGACACTTGCCAAAAAAAATATATATATTAAGGAAGCAGGATACCCAGGAGGATTTTAAAGGGAGTGATCATTCAGAGAGAAAAATAGTTAATTTGTTTTTAAGGAAGTACAGTTTTAACTTTGTATTTATATTTACATTGGATCATTTTTATTCTGTTAAATTTTATTCTGTATATATTTTTTTAAGGAACTTCTGATGTCGAGTGTTTTTCTGTTTTTCTGACGTCGTCGTACGATCAGTTTAATTCTGACTTAATATTTTCTATCTATTAAATCTTGTTGATTATATTGTTTAATAAATTCGCCAATTATTAGGAGGTTTAATAGCTTACAACCCAAATAATGATCAGTTCATGTCTAGATTGACTCGGCTGTTGCTTCTAAACAAAAATTTTCATGCTTTCTACATTTAACTTCACTTCACTTCACATTTACTGATAAAAAAATATTATACGCTTTAGCAAGGTACGATCCTTAATGATCCTTCAAAAACCCTTATGAGCTCTTTTTTTTTAATTTCATCTGCGGTTTACAGAAACTTTCCACAAAAAATTATGTACAACCGATGCCTTAATCCAATAGTTTAGGCAAAAAAGCTAAAACCCACTCCCCAGTACCTCTGTTTTTTCCCAACTCCCAAAACTCATTTAGCAAATTGAGTTTTTCTACGCAAAATATAATACTTCGAAGCAACAAAAAAAAGCCCCAACAGTTGCCGCTCCACGGTTGCGTGACTCAAATGTTTTCATCATTTTGGTAAAAATATAATTTACCATATAATGGGCTGAAGGTATAAATTATATTGCCGGCAAAGGCAATAACAACCCAACAGAGTCCAGAGTTCTCTATGAGTAATGCACTGCCAGGAAGGAGGACGTCCTCCTACCACCCACTCCTTATCCTGGGGTGGGTGTTGCCAACAGTCATGAAAAACTGAAATGTCAAGAATTGTGACAGCTAAATGATTGTTGGCCCAATATGGATTACA
>VNJS01018001.1:0-10703 GCA_008042575.1 Drosophila watanabei | reverse complement strand
TAATATATGTATTTAAATCGGTATCCAGGGAACACCACGAGGAGGCCATTGCAATTGCAATGGAGTCTTTAATAAAGACTTACGAGTCGACTTGAGATTCCAAAATCCAAAAATCAACCAAAGATCATTAAACATAATTTTCAAAACAAATGTCCTAAAAAATGTAAACAAGCAAAGCCAAACAAGCCAAACAAGTGTCCGGAAACAAGTGTCCTAAAAAATGTAAACAAACAAAGCCAAAAAGCTGTTTTTGTTTTGCCCGCTCCCCTAAAAAGCAATCGTCGGTAGGGTATGCAGGCACCATCCGCTCGCAGAACAACAATAACATCTGATTTGATTTGTCAACCCCATTAGAGCAGTCGGTGTTTCAAGTGACACCGACTGCCATTTGCCCTGTTCCTATCTCAGTAGATGGATTTTTAGTTATTCGAATACATGCATATATGCAAAACATTTCACCGCTGCCACTGATTTGAATTTGTAAATAAATATGAAATGTATGCTGAAACATTAAGAAATATATTATAACATATAACATTTTTATTTTTATCATTGACCCAATAGTGAATATGCCCATATTGATAGGGTACCCAACATGAAAAGTAGCAAAAGACCAAATATTCTTGCTGGGCCGAAATGCAATGATCGCACACATGCACCCGTGTCCGTGAATGCATGAACACGCATACATATAAAGAAGAATTTAAGCGCAGGAAAAACCTTCTCAAGATGCGCCACTCTGCGACTGAACTCTCGCAATCAGTGTGCGAGCATAAGAATGAGAGAGCGAAAAATCCGAGCGCACACGAAGCTACGGGGCCCGCCGCTCACAGCCCGAACTCGAGCACACGAAGCTTCGGGGCCTGCCGCGAACAGCCCTGGGGCCTGTCGCTAAGAAATTTTTGTGTCCATTTTCGTTGTATGAAATGGGATGGTGTCACACTACATAATATAGAGAGATAATAAATCAACCGTTGACGTCGGCGCTGACGTCGCTACCGCCATCACCCTCGCTCTTCGCCGCCGGTTCCCACACTTATTATGTTTGTTTGTTTTTAATAAAGTTAAATACATATGTAAACATGATGTGAATTGTAAAAACCCCGTTTATTCGACTTTTTCATTATTGAGCCCCGTTAAATAGAAATCTCGATAAATCGAATTCCCGTCTAATTCGTAAAAAAAGTGATCTCTTGTCATTTCGAATTATAGGGACTCGACTGTATATGTATACTTACAATATATAACAGCGAGCACTATGATGATACATTGACGCAACTAATATCAACAAACCCTGAATGTTGTATTTATAATAAAAGGTAAGGGGCAAAAACTTCGATTTTAAGCGGAATTCATTAGGTTTTTTTTTTCATACTTGATTTTCTTGTATTATTCGGGGTGTCGGATATGTTAATGTGAACTTCCAACGCAAGCGCGCAGAAACTTTCAGAATATCATTGCGCTTGCGGATTCAGATCCGCAGGACCAGATATTATGATTTTGAAAATTGCAAGTATAAATTGTACCTTATGAAAATAAGTATATGTGCACTGATATTTCTTTAAATAAAACTATTAAGAACGCAGAGAATGTTTTTGATTGAATTTTTTTTTTAGTTTGAGATCGGATTAACAAAATAATAGCAATAATATATCTATAAGCTTTATTGGTAACTATAGCTTGCAAATAAGTGTTGACCGTTTTTTTGCTTACGTTCTTCTACTCGCGCTAAAAAGAGAAAAAAAAGTATGCATTCTCACTTTCGCTCTAAACAGCCGACGTCGTTTCTCTCTTTTTCGGTTTTCTATTTATTACTTTACGTTCAGCTGTTGCTAAGGCGCGCTCTTTTAAAGCTCTCTTACCGATGATCGATTTGAGGTGACGCTCGCTCAGAGAGCCTTTTTAAATACCGATTCCCTGAAAAGGTCTCCGCAAATGATCTCTTTTCTCTTTGAACGTTAGATCTTCTTGAAATTTTAGACGTGAATAAAACAAATAATGAAATTATCTTTTAATCCACTTATCTAGAATAAAGTTTAATAAGTAACAACACGTTTAGGTTGTTCAAATTGATTGAACTACATAACAGCAACTCAATCGGTTGCTCTTAGAGTCTTCGCTTCAATTCTAAAAAAACCGTTTTTTTTGCGATCGCACGAATTGGTCAACCGTTATTTGGGAGCTATGTTGGTAAATAAAAACCTAATTACGAACTTTGTCTGCATAGGAAATGAGTATATGTGCATTTGGAAATAAAATTAAAATTAACATTGGAAACGTGTGAAGATATTATTTATTTAATTATTTAATAACTAATATGTTGAGGTAACAAAGTTTTGAAGCGTTGAATGTTCAATTAGATCCCATTCCTGAATTAATGCTTTTTAAGGTCATTTACGGTGTGAAACTGGCCGCCATTTCTATAAATTTTATTGGAAAGTATTCCCCAAAGATCTTCTATCGGGCTGAGCGCTGGCAATTGCAATAAAGGTATTTTTTTAGCTTCATGTATCGGTACGTTATCTTGCTGAAAAATCCACTCATCCTCGTAAAGTTTTCCTGCGAATTCGATGAGTACTGTTACGAATAACTCTACATATATGTCTGCATTTGTTTTAGTTGGTATAAACCCCTCACCAAAATTTCGTTTATGGCAGAGCTGCCGCGGTGGCCTTTTATCGTGCCAATACTTTTGGCACGAGTCAGGGCCGTCCAAGTTAAACTTTTTAACGTCGGAAAATATAACTTTAGTGAACTCCGCTGACCAAAACTTGTACTTTTCAGCAAATTCTAGGCGAGCGGATATGTATCGTTTCAAAAGCCTTGGCACAGCGTCACGGGAAGCATAGGTAACCATCTTGTTTTCGCTTAAAATTTGGTTAATACGTCTACGGGATATATCAAGGTTTCGTTGGTCTTGCCGGATTCGGCCAGTCCTTTGATCATACCACGATCTTTTTCCGACAAATGTGTTCCACGAGGCATTCTATCGTAGATTAACATTATTTCGCTATATTTTTTCGCCTAATAAAAACCCAATTTACCTACATTTTGCTGATTAATGAACAAAGTTTGGTCACATATCTCAAAAGCGCAAAAATCAGAACTAGCACATTTCCTACGAAAATCTAGAGTTGATACACATTTTTTAAAGAAGCTGTCCAAAGAATGAAATTAAAAAAAGACCATTAAAGGTCGAGCTGTTCATAACAGATCAGAGTACTGACATGCATATCTGAAAAAAATGTAGGGCTACCTTTAAAGAAAATAAAGGCAAATCTTTTTGTGAAGATTTCACAACACTGCCACCTGACTGCAATTAAAAAAATATTTTGAAGTACTTCATTAATGTCTATAGATTGGAGACAGCGGGCCAAATCCAAAGCATACCCACTTATGATGAGAGCCCAGCTAAAATTATTTGGGATTGACAGGGACCCAAGGGAAGTTTTTCTTAAGGCAAACAGGGAAATTCGCTTATGCTAAAGGGTAATCTGAAAATTTTATCACATTCACTTCCTAGTGGAAACTACAACAGGCCTGCATATATTTAAACTATGTCCCGGCTCCGCGCGGTTAACAAACCAACTGAGAGACAATAATAGGAATCTATTCTTTTTAAAATAGTAGTTTGATTTTTAGGAAATTTAAATTTTTTAAAGGATTTCTAACTGCTTCTCAAGATTTAGAACATATTAATTTTGTGGCCCGCCATCTCACTGCATAAGCGCTTTAATTTGCGAAAGAATTTGATTTTTTAGTATATGAGTCTCCAATACTAATCTTCCAAAGTGCAATGTAACGGAACTGAATTTGATTACCAAGAACGCTCTTCTATTAACTATTTTAACAAATATAATCAGTCAACCTGACTGTTGCAATTAAAAGCAGTACGCGTACGCCATGTATTTAACTCATCTATTACAAAAAATTTAATAAGTGACGACCGCTTGACCACTTTTATGCAAACTTCACATAAACCATCTGCTAAATAGTCCGAACAAAGCCGAAAGATTTGTCTTGTTTAAGTGAGCCTGCCTGTACTTGAGTTAAAAATTTCGAAAAAGTGTCACATATGTTTAGATAAACAGGTAATAACGATAATCTTATTTATTTCAGCCAAAAACTCCATTGCAAACGTCTTGCAATGCTATAAGTGCTCAGTAACTATAGAAAAATATGTTGTGGATAATAGAACCATTACAACGCCACTTTGCTCCAAATTTGAAGAATCTATTAATTATGCTGTACAGTGTCCATATTCAACAATGTGCTTGAAAACCATATCAATACTCCACCTACAAAATGGTCAGAAACAAGAAACTATAACTAGAGGATGTGCCCAACAAAAAAATACCACACAGGTATATGATTTTGACCCAAATACAACTAATAATTAATTATACCATAATTTCAGATTTTTCGCAATAAACAATGGGAACAAGAACATTTAGTTCAAGAAGTTTACGATGAGGGCTGTAAAAACATAAACACCGATCGCTTAGCGGGATCAGCTAAAAAAAAAAATTGCTATTGTCGCGGAAATCTGTGCAACACATCAAGCTATGTTACTCTTGATATTAATATAAAAATTATATATCTTCTATGGCTCATTTTATGTTTATAAATTTTAAGACATATAATATAGATATACTATTTAGACAAAATATATATATATATACAATTTTGATTAATCTACTATATGAAAATAAGTCGGGATTTGCCTACCTGACGCTATAACTCCAGAACGCATTTTCAATTTTGTTGGAAAGGTCACGGGCCCCGTGAGGCTTTGAGCAAAGAAAATTAATTAAAAATTCCAACAGAAAAGCGGGAAAACCTTTTTTCACATACAGCGCCATTTTTGATACATAATTTCATGTGTTCATTGTGAAATTCAATAAAAAAAATGTTATTTGTTTCCTAACATTTCAAAGGGAAACCATCAAATCAATCACGCTTATTGCGCAAAGTTTTATTCAATTTCAACAGCAGGCATTTGTCTTTAAGGTGGTAAGTTGAACTGTGTAAACTATGTGGATTGTGCATTTTAGGTTAAATTCACTTAAGTATGTGGATGTGCATTCGAGGTTAATTCACCACTCTGTGCATAGTCCAAAATTCCTAGAGGAAGACGTGAGAACATTGGCCGCCGAACAAGATATGCAAGCCAGCAACAAGTGTATTCACAGAACTTAAGCGAAGAAAGACAACAACTAATATTAGAAAAGGGCCGCTTGAGACAGCGCGTGAGGACGCGAAGATCATTGGCATTATACAATCGCTTGGCATTCCATCATGATCCCAATGCGAACTACAGTGATGATGAAAATTTAGATATTGGACCAATGAGGACTAAATGACGTTATTGCAATGCGTTAAAGTTCAAAGAGAAACGTCTAGATTGTGCTGCGCAAGTGAAAAAAAACTGGAGCCATTACTTACACCACCACAGCCACTGAAAACATTGTTCCATGGCAGTGATCCCAAATCCAGCCATTTTCTTCAACACATTCTTGAATTCAATAACTGCTTTCGCATGACTAGTGCAGTATAAATAAAAATATAATTCTACTGCGGGAGAGAGCTTTCCGCTCAGCGATCGATATTTAGAGAAAAAACTCAACGGAATGTTGGCCTTTACCTCAAATTTGAAATTTGTCAGAGGGGGACAGTGGGGCAAGTGAAAAATTGTAATATATTCAATAATAGTTAACTAAATTAGCTAGCTTGCAAAGTAAAACACGCAAACCGTTTAAAAAAATCGCTCACTCACTCTTACTCCTTGGGGGAATCCATTGACGAAAGCGCTTCTGGGATTACGCCTACAATCTGTAAGGAATAAAAATTTGACAAGGAAACACTGCCATGGGCAGTCCAGTATTGGGCTGCCTTGCAATTGCATTCTTTCTTCTACTTGCTTCCACTGAAAATCCAATAACAAAATATGCCGTTGTAGCGCTGCTCTTTCGCTAAAAGGGACTATTTCGGCTCCTCTGTACGGGAAGTTTTTTCCCTTTTTTTCGGTTTTGCTGTCGCTACACTTTTGATGCTGCTTCATCGATTACATATATATATATATATATTTTTTTTTTTTTTAACAAATTAACTATTACTAATTAAGGATTTCTTCCTGTCTTGACATCAGGCGACTCACGGGAATCGCTGCTGGAACATCGGGCTTGGCACCTACGCCCTGATCTAGCTTAGCGCTCTCGGCTCAATCTTGATCCGGCTTTTCGGGTTTATTCAAACCACCAACATATGGCAGACGCCTATCATTTATCCGCGAGAAACTCAATGCAAGGGAATTTTGGAGCGAATCTTTTTTTTTCGCTTTTACAAGAGGTCCAAGAGAAAGTAAAAATAGACACCAATCTGCATCCATCATCTTATATCGGAAGCCCACGCTACATGCACGAATACGCTCAAGACGCTATGACATGCGAAATTGTGGAATTTCTGATTTATTTAAGATCACATGCAATCCCAAGTGGATGGAAATTGAACGTGAGTTGGAACCGGGCAAAAAACCGCAAGATCGCCATGACATAATCGCCAGAGTATTCAATCAAAAACTCAAGGGTATGATGGATGTGACACACGTTGTGATATATACTCAGAAGCGTGGACTCCGCATGCTCATATCCTAACTTGGTTGCTGAACAAATTACATTCAAATGAAGTGGATCACATCATATCAGCTGAAATTCCTGATACAATCACGTATCCCCATGTACACGACATTGCGACGAAACAGATGGTGCATGGACCGTGCGGTGCATTAAATCCACTATCGCCTTGCATGGCTAATGGTAACATATCGAAAAGCATGTCAACTATTTGGTTTGCTGGAGAACGATTCTCTTTGGGATTTAACATTTGCGGAATCAGTTGTTTCATCAAATGCGTGCCAAATACGAACGCTGTTAGCAATTATCATCTCCACATGTTTTTCTTCACAACCATTTCAGTTATTGAACAAACAAATACAAAGACGAAATATGTGAAGAAATCGTGCATCGCTTGCTCATTCTAACGTATAATCCTGACAGGAATCCTGAAGGATTGATTTTGATTGAGTATCAATGCTTGACTATTGCAAACAAGCTATTGATTAAAGTTGGAATGATTGCGCCAAATCGATCGATGCACGATGCATTTAAACCAAGAATCAAATCGAGAGCTGCAATACAATGTCGATACATTATTTCGAACTGAATGTTGCTGAATGAACAGAAAAAACACGTATACGAAATATTAATGCAAGCGGTGGACAATAATACTGGAGGTCTATTCTTTCAGGATGCACCTGGATAAAACATTTGTCATTTAACTGATTTTGGCCAATATTAGATCAAGATGTGACATAGCTTTGGTGATAGAATCATCTGAAAATTCGGCGACTCTAGATGTCTGTCGCACTGGACATTTTGCGTTCAAATTGAACACAATTGATACTCCAACGTGCAATATTTCCCGATCGAGTGCAATGGGAAAATTGTTATTGCAATATAAGCTCATTGTTTGGGATGAGTGCACAATGGCACATAAAAATCACTTGAAGAACTTAACTTCACATTAAAGGATCTTCGGCGAATGATGATATTGTTGGCAGGCAGACGTTGTCAATAATTCCCCGTGGAACGCCTGCAGATGAATTAAATGCTTCCCTGAGGGCATCACCGTTATGGAATAACGTAAAAACGTTATCGCTAACCACTAATATGAGAGTTCAACTTTAAAATGATCAAGGTGCTTCACAATTTTCCAAACAGTTGTTAGCTGTTGGAAATGGAATAGTCCCAGTTTATTCGACATCTGGATTAATTATTCTATCCAACGCCTTTTGCAAATCGCCAATTAGCTCATACTCTCTCAATTAAATCATATTCAAAATATTTTCCTAAACATTAGTGGGAATTATCATAATTATGCTTCGTAAGTCAACGAGCAATTCTTGCCGCAAAGAATAATAATGTACACGCATCGAAATTCACCATTCAAATATAACAAATCCCGATGATGTAGTAAGTTATCCAACGGAGTTCTTTAACTTTATGGAGTTACCAAAGTTTTGTAGTATCCATATATGTGGATACATATAGCTAAGGCATACTGTACTATAAGCATATAGTGAAGGCATACTGTACATAGCATTCAATGTAAGCAATGCTCGAACAATTAAACATTCGCAATTCTAAACTCAAACTGCACTGACGTGCATGTCTTTCATTTAAATACACTTCGCTTATTACATGGCGACCGTGACAAGTGTCACGCACCGTAAATTAAAATAATAAAATAAAAAGAGACTGGAGAATATTGAACAAACGGAAAAGAAATACTAGCGAACGACGGAAGGAAAAATAAATGAGTGAGTTCAGGGGGCATAAGCTCTCATAATACTTTGCAACGCAAAAGGCGCAGTGGCATTAAAGAACGAAACAGATCTGAGATCGTAAGACTCTTATATAAGACCAGGTAGTGGGTTACTTTGGGAAACTACGGTCAACTTGCACGACGAACTCAAACATCTTGAGTCGTTGAATAAAGTAAAGAGCCCCCCTGTCCATCAGAGGATAACTCAACTAATGCTGATACGCATTGCCCCCAGCCCAAACCGATTCCGAAAAAGGAACGCCTGTGTCCAGCAGACTGCGAAGGACCGCCATACATCCCACATTCCCGGACCCATGTCACCGGCCAACAACAAGTAAAACTTAGTACGAGAGGCAGACCGTCGCTTGTACCAGCGCTGGAACGACAAGAAGTACGAGATGCAGACCGCCGCTTGTACCAACGCTGGAACACACCAGAGGTGAACTGACCGGCAAAGCCACAAAGGGCGCACAGCATTAACATTAGTATTATTAATAATATATATATAAAATTGGAAAAATATTGTCATGCCCGATTACAATTGAGTGGACCGGCAAAACGTTTGACTCGTAAAACCATTCAAAAATATAAAGCAGCAAAAAGTGCAAAAGTTATATAAGTCAATAGAGACAAATACAATAAGTAAATCGGCAGAAATAATCAAACTTTGACAACAAGAATTTAAAATGTAAACTCAACAGCTAATGTTATAAATAAAGTCGAAGTCTAAAATAAAGATTTAAAAGTAATAACAATACTAATCACAATAAAAGACTCTGATGCATTTATTGTACAAATTGTACAAGTATCACAATAAATGCATTAAGAAACGCTATCAAAACCAGACAAATGACCTGGACAAAATTTAAGAACACTTTTACAATATAAAACAGCAACAAAGATTGCTTAAAATAAAACAAACAAAATTTTTATTTATATACATATGTATATGTTTTTGCGATCCAGCTTTCTATAAGCAATTCAATTCAATTTACATTACTAATTACATATCCCCTTAATGTTTGTTCTTTTGTTTGATCAAAAGTAATATCAATGTTTTTTTTAAACATACCTAAAATGAAATGGAATGGCAAATACTGAATACAGAGTTAGTTGAAATCAAATAAAAAATTTAACAATTCGTATAAATGCTTAACGCAAATTATTATGACACATTACGAACGTGACTATAAGTAAGCACGCAACGATATTAGTTGCCTGTTTTAATCAAGCACGATCATTGATACATGACAACAGAAAAAAAAATAATTACTCACCATTGGTCCTATGTATTGTAGCAGCAGAAACGTCTGCTCTGGTTCAGATCACTCCCAAGACTGCTTCTTTTATACCCTTGCAGGGTATTATAATTTCAGTCAGAAGTTTGCAACGCAGTGAAGGAGTCATCTCCGACCCTATAAAGTATATATATTGTTGATCAGCATCAACAGCCGAGTCGATCTAGCCATGTCCATCTGTCTGTCTGTCCGTTTCTACGCAAACTAGTCCCTCAGTTTTAAAGCTATCTGAATGAAACTTTGCAGACAGTCTTCTATATACGCTCACTCGTACATAAGTCGGAAAGGGCCAGAGCGGACGACTATATTATATAGCTGCCATAAAAACGATCCGTAAATTTGCTAAAAAAAAATTATAACTTCACTGTTTTTTAACATATCTTAATCAACTCTTGGGTATAAGCTATATATGTTATTCTAGATTTTCGGATTTAATTTTATAAAAATCTGACTACTATATCATATAGCTGCCATAGGAACGGTCAGGAAATTTTTAGAAAAAAAATTATAACTTTGTCAGTTAGTTAGTTTTCAATATAATTTGTTTTAATTCAAGATGCAAGCATTTTATATTATTTCAGAATATTGTTGTAAATTTCATAAGAATCGGACGACTATATCATATACATAGCTGCCATACAAACGATCGGTAAATAAATTTTACTTAAATTTGTTTTGAAATGTAAAACGAAATGTAAAACGGTAAAAATTTGATTAATATGATAGTAATTCATTTTATATTAGATAGGGCAGTACCACTTCAACCTCCGAAGAGACAAGTCGTATTAGAACAGCATCGATCCCGCGTTTGCAAAAAACCCATTGAGCTTATCAGCAAAATTTGAAAAACAAATATTAAGCACAAAACAAAACAAAAAAAGACAAAAACAAAAAACACACCATTTCTTACCACTCGGGCGTAAGCCCTTTACAAGCAACCATGCACGAGCCACCAGACATAGCAAAATACACTACGAGATCGTATCAACTAGGAGAACCCAAATTTATCGTTATTAAAAGTAA
>VNJS01017995.1:0-11561 GCA_008042575.1 Drosophila watanabei | reverse complement strand
AACTTTTGCTTAAAACCCAAAGTCAAATGAGCTAATTAATAATAATAATATTGGTTGGTGTTAAATAATAACACAAATGTAAATTATTAGGAACATTAAAAAAGGTTACCTCAAATCATTTATAAATTATACTATATTAGACATATTTAAATAAATTAAGTTGTACTTTAATTTAGGAAACTCTTGAAACTAAAATGAAGCTTTTCGAGTCATTTTATATGTTTTTTAAATAGAATTTCAAGTTTAAACATAACAAAACGTTTCCAATCCTTGGAACGATCTCTGTTTCCACCTTGTCATCTTCTTTGTTACCTAAAAAAGGACAAAAGAAGGTAGAGAGTGCCAGCAAAAAAAACCTAAAGGTGGAAGGCAGGTCCTGCAATGTTCTCCCCCTTTCAACCCTTAGACTTAGACTTCTTCATCATCCACACACACTTGTGGCGCGCTCTTGTCAACACATATGCGTCCATGATGGCCATGTTGCCATGTGGCAACGCCCTCGCCCTCACAGACATGTGTCCTTATACATATCTGCCCCCAGATCCTTCGGTTCCCTTGCCATTCGTCCTTGGTAAGTGGCCATAGATATTTTTTTTCTTTTGTGAAGCATCCTCTGTCTCATGCAAATTCCATCAATAATCCAACAATGCAGCGGCGCTCAGGAGAAGCTGATAAAACGAACAAAACGTAAAATTCTAAAAAAATAAAAAAAGAAAAAAAAGAAGGAAATAAAAGAAAGAAAAGCGTGGAACAGATTCCGAAAAGGGTTCCTAGTCTACATTCCCGAAAAGAACCAGCACTAGGGTGCCACTTCTGCTGCACTTGACAAAATATTTACAAAATAATACTTTACAAAAATATGGATCGTGTTCTAGTGCAAAATTTAATAAGATTCTATAATGTAAAAATTAAGTTACTCTTGAAATAAATTACATTTATTCACTTTAATTATTTATTTATTTCCGTGTGATTGTCTGACAATCTCTCTGGCTGATTGATTCGCATTTGTTTGTCAATGGTAATGATGTCCCGAATGTATAAATATATATTTATTTATTTATATATATATATACTGGTGAATATAATGTTCATGGTGATTTTTGATGCCGTCGCCATTGTTGTCATTGCGAAAGGGTAAAGTAAAGTAAAGTGAAGAGAAAGTGTCGGTTCTTCTTCCTTAGAAACAAAGGTATTTAGGGCTTGCACAGAGTATGCCAAAGTTTCAACTGCTTTAAACAATTATTTTACATTTGACTCTGATTTTAGCAGGGCTTTTCTTTACAACTTGAAAGGTTATCAGTTTCATATTAATATTTTATAAAAAAAATCCTAGAGATATTGTCAACTACAATGTAGTTCCAAGTAGATAAAAGTTCTTTTGAGAAAAACATATTTACTCAAACTGAACACTGTGCCCTTAAATTATCACTTTTTCCTCGTTAAAAAATACATTTTACTCATTAATGGTATTGTACTTAGCCCTGGAGAACAAAAACCTTAAATTTAAACTTAAGTTTTAGTTTTGTATTATTTTTTAAGGCGTCACTTACTGGGACACCGATTCCAGAAAGTCTAAAGATTGCCAAGAAAAGGACAATGGACAAGGACAAGGCTCTGTCCGGTTGGGTCCCTAGTAACCGGATATTCATGTGCCAAAACAGGATGCTTACCTCTCTCTTTGAACTGTGCATTAAAATTTAAATTAATTGCCATAGTTAAGAGGCAGCAACTGTACGGGATTTTCCTGGCAACTGCAAGGCCAAAATTCCTATATTCCTGCATGGCAATCATTTATGCACTTAATGGCCCAAGGACTAAGGACTAAGCAGGAGAGGAGCCTAGGGCCGACTTTAATTGGATCATAAAACAAAAGCCTTGCCAAATATCCATGTTGCTCTTAGCTTCTGATACTCTTCACTTTAATTGTGAATAAAACTCAAAGCAATTAAAATTATGCTCACGATCTACAATTGGTAATGAGCAATGATTTCAATGGACTCGAAACTCGTAAAATTCTCAATGGAAAGTGTGGGGAGAAAGCTCTTAAAATCATTTCTCTTCGTTTGCCAAGAAATCACTGCTTTTAGAGTTACTTAAACACATTACACACTCGAGGAATTTCAAAATGGATACTTCACTCTTTAGAAATTGTTCAGGTTCAGATTCAGATAATTAATTAGGCATTCTAAAGAAACTAAGGTAATTTCTAATAAAAATAACTACAATAATTAGGATACATTTCCTTGTAAATATATATATATTTTTTCAACCATGTTATTATGCAAGTACTTTCCACTTTTTGCCTCAAAATAAGGCTCAGATTGCGTATACGCCATGTCGAAGCCAGGACACACCCTTGAAGTGCATCAATAACATCCTTAAATAAGGAGGCGAGAAGAGGAAGAGCAGGAGAAGGAAATGGGCGGGCATTAGAGTGACATTAAAGTTCAATAAAAGTGAATTTATGCGAGTGAACAGGAAATCCTGTCTAGGACACCCACACTGACAACACATGCAACATGCCTCTGCCTGATTATTTGTTTATATGTGTGTAATGTGCCTCTTTTTTTGCTAACCTTAAATAACATCCTTTTTTCTGAGGATTGAAGAGGCTCTTTGCATTTGTCCCATAAAATATCCTTCTCTTTATTATTCTGTAAAATGCCAGCTAGACAAGAGGCAGAAACAAAAACTGGCCCACTTTGTCCTTTAATGGTGGGGAAAAAGTTAATGTCCCAACAAAAGTGCAGACTTCCTTTTAGGACCCTTTTTTCCAGGACTCCTTCTGTGTGTGTGTGAACAATGCGTTCACAAAAAGTTGGTTAACCACAGGGACTAGTGGTTTTTTCGTCGCGATGCTTTATTTTTTATAATTGATAAAATAAAACCAGACTAAGAGTTGGCAATGTGGCAAATTTAAAGCAAAAATAAATTGGGAAAGCAACCCTTTAAATTAGAAATAAAAGGGGGAAAATATCGATAATGTAAGGCGTTTCTTTGTGAAAATAAACTAAAGTGTAGAGAGAAGCTTTAAATGTGTTTATTTATTAGTTCATTCTTCACTTGTTTCTTATTTGAATATTTTGACTAAATAAATTATGACTTATAACCTAGGGAACTTATCTTGAATATATGAGTTCTCTAGGCTAAAAAGCAATATTTTTCATTTATGTATTTGCATTATGCACTCAAACCGATAAGGTTAAGTCACTTTAAGTGTGCTTTCGCTATAGAAAGAGTTGATATTATATAATATTATTTTATTACTATACTACATATAAACCACTTTGAAAAGGTTTATATATTTTTTATAAATTAAAAATTAACACAGGTATTTTTTTGTGACTTTAAATATTTCACAGATTACTTTTGCACACATATTTAGATGATTTCAAATCCAACTTCTATGGCTCTCCTGTATTTCTTATAAGCCAAAAATAGGGGCAATCCGCACAAAAGGAAAACAAGGAGCAAATGCCAAAGTGGCAACAATTGGCTAACAATCTGTTGCCAAAAAACTATCCTTCCGGCTGACTGGTGCAATAAACATGAAAATTACTAGATAATCTTTTTGGCAAGAACTAAAATGGGTCTGCCCGTGAAACAAATATTTGTTTCTAAATAAATATACACTTTGTGTATTGAAATATGTATCCATTTCTATGCAAGTTATATGGTTTTGCGTATTTATTGTTATTATTGTTTTCATTCCAATTGCTATTTCTATTCCTCATCCTGTTCCTGCTGTTGATTACTACATTGCCCCTTGTTGGGGCTGCCTTTTTCCGGGGGGTTTGCGCTTTTTGTTTACCTTGAAACATCCTGCGCTAAATATATATTTGAAAAGGAAATTGATTTGCGGCCTCACCTGGCTGTAAGTACTTTTGCACTGAAAAGAAATATTAGAAGCAAGTTCAGACATATAGAAAATAATTGTGCTGTGACCTAAAAACAAATGCGGAATCAATTAAAGAAGAATCAGTAATTACATTCCATTGTTGGGATATTTGATTGAAAGCTACAACACACAAGTTCTTCTAATTAATTTATTATTTTGTAATATTTGGAAATGTAAAAGTTCTTTAATATTTAGTGGCATATATTCTTCTATATATTCTTTATTTCATATTCATATTTTAATCTCAAACATTTCATTCAACATTTTTGTTCTTAGTGTAAGCCGCGACATTTCCCATTTCCCCTGACTGTGCCACCTGAATTTTCCCCCTCTCACCTCTTAGTTTTGCCACTTTCCCCCGAAATGATTGTTGGCCTTAGAGTTGAGACTTCCTTTGGCTTCGTGGCCCACATCAATCCATTGGCATCAACTCATCGCAACTTCTTCTGGATGAAAGTAACATTTTGTCACAGCGTCTGCTCTGTTCTTTTTTCTATATTTTTGTCCCTTTGTCACGCTCCTTTTGTGAGGAGCGACATAAATTGTTGGCTAATTGCAAGTGGACAAGCAACAAAAAAAATAAAAACCGAGTGTGCAGCATACACACAAAGGGACGAGGAGGTGGAAATGGCCAAGGATGAGGATGAGGATGAGGGTCAGGAGGAGCTCCAAGGCGGCGGGTCAAAAAGTGAAAGCAGAAAGCGGCAACAATGCCAGACTCCAGTTTTGACTTTTTTCTAGCTTTCGAACACTGAGAACATATATTTAAATTCAAAGATTTAAACCTTCTTCGAAGCCATGAAAAATAATTAAACTTCAAAGTAATTGCAAACTTTTTATAATAAAAATAACAAGAGAAATATGTAACCTTTTACCCATTTCATAATATTACAAATATTTTTAATTGTTGAATAATTTCTCTCAGTGCACACACACACCATCAAAGCATTCAGTAGAAAAGTGCTCGTTGTTTGCAGCCTTTTGTCCGCGTAATTGAGGGAAAAGAAAAACTTGGAGGGCCAAAGCCAAGGGTCGAGGTTTTCCAGGGGAAAAGGAAAAGCGTGGAAAATGGGAAAGTAGAATAAAGATAGAAAATGGGGGTCAAAGGGTACAAAGTACAAAGTAGTAAGTAAAAGCGAGTGTTGCCAAGGCAGCAGGATCCTCAACATGAGGAACTCCTCAGAGTTTCTAGCTCATGCAATTATTTATATTTAATATATATTCCCAAGACTTTTTTTTGTTTATATTTATAATATTTTTATTCAATATTCTTGCAGTGGTTGTGGCCAACCAACAGATGCGCTCCACAACCAACCTGCTGATCATTAATTTGGCCGTCTCGGACATCCTGTTCGTCATCTTCTGCGTACCGTTCACGGCCACCGACTACGTCCTGCCCGAGTGGCCCTTCGGCAATGTCTGGTGCAAGTTCGTCCAGTACATGATTGTGGTCACCTGCCACTGCAGGTGAGCTTCTTTATGACATTATATGTTAGTTTATGATAATCACTATGAACTTGCAGTGTCTACACTTTGGTGCTGATGTCCTTTGATCGCTTCCTGGCCGTCGTTCATCCCGTGACGAGCATGTCCCTGCGAACCGAGCGCAATGCCACACTGTGAGTGCCTTTTACCAGACTTGCATAGTACACTGATCAAAATAAAGCCAAAGAAT
Organism: Drosophila watanabei; assembly: GCA_008042575.1. NCBI lineage: Eukaryota > Metazoa > Arthropoda > Insecta > Diptera > Drosophilidae > Drosophila > Drosophila watanabei. Next base: position 5,988 of record VNJS01017995.1, on the reverse strand, counting down.
GTCCAAAAGCTTGCTGCAAATATTTGAAAGAATATAAGATGGTTTTTATATATTTGTTTACTTTCCTTACATTCTTTTCTTTTATTTTCTTTGAAAACATAACTGCAACCAAAGAACTCTTCTGCAAGTGCCACAGCTCCTTCCTTCCCATATCCTTCCCCATATCCTCCGAGTAATTGCATCAATTTGTCCTTTGTAATTAGCTTTTCTTGCCTGCCTACCTGCCAGCCATGTGCCGTGGCCTGTGACCTTTGCCTTTGAGCCAAAGATAGCACATTAAAGTCTCTAAGAGAATCAACCTTAAAGAAAATGACAAACTTCAAGCCTCAAAAAAAGTTGCCTTTCATCTAAGAATAAGTTTCCAGAAATTAAAACCCACAAAAACTGTTGAGCAATCTTGTTGAATTTTTTCTTGTTTAAGTTCAAACTTTGGCGGCAGCTTTCCTGATTAAAAAACTTGCCAAAAGGTTTAAGAAATTTATTAAAGTAAATTTAAATTAAACCGAAGAGCAGATAAGATAAGAAGAATATTAAACAGCAAAAGCAGTTGGTTTAATTAAGCTGTACTTCATTATCAATACTGAATTCATCATCTAAATATTTATTAAAATTGTGTTTTTTTAAGGGCTGTCTATTAATTGAATAATTTAATAGAATAAAATTATTTCAGCTCGGATACTTCATTGCATATTTATTTCGTTCTTTATTTGAATATTATTCTCGTGCAACAAGATTGATCTTATATTTATGGCACTGGTGAAAATGGTTAAATGAGATATTGGATATTTCTTAATGAATTTCGCTCTTATAACTTATATATGTGTAAGATAAAATATATAGAATATTTCTTAATGAAACAATTTTCACTCTTACAACTCATATGTATATATTCATCTATATAGTCATCATATATATATATTCATCATATATATATATTCATCTGCAGTGCCATCATGTGCGCCTGGATAACCATTGTCACCACCGCCATTCCAGTGGCTCTCTCGCACTCGGTGCGCATCTATCAGTATCACGGCAGTGCCGGCACCGCCTGCGTCTTCTCCACGGAGGAGGAAGTCTGGAGTCTAGTTGGTTTTCAGGTGAGTTTCAAGTCGACTATGAAATACCCGGTACTCAAAGCCTGGCACAGAACAAGCCCAAGATTAGATGGAAGAATAAATTTCGGGAGCTTGGATTGCAGAAGATTTATACTAATTTTCTAGATTAATGATTTAATATGTAAATTAAGTAGTTTAATTATAATTATAATGGGATATTTTGCATTTACAAAATATAATTTAAGGTATGAAATTGGAGAATCTATAACACTTTTTCCTAAAAGCACACTTAAAGCCAAGAAAACTCTGTAAATAAGTGAAAGTTAAAGTAGGAATGAGCCATTCGTTACACCGAATTTCCCAATGTTCCATTATTACCTTGCACTTCGCTTGAAATCTCAAGAAAATCAAGTCACATTTTCCATTCCTTGCCCAGCAGAAATGCAATATATTTGCTACTTAACACAGAACCTCTTCATCACATCACTTTAACAGCGAAGGAAGACCAGTTTATAACTGCCTTACAAAACGAGGACAACTTGTCAGGATATGTGAAGCCCAGCAGCTGAAAATATGTATTTGTTGTTTGAATGTTCCCAAAACTGAATGAAAAACTCTTTAAAAATCATTTTATATCTTCGTACCCAAATAGATTTTATGAAAAAAAAACAAGGAAGAAGAAAGAAACTCCATAAAATATTACTATATATACATAACCGTGACTAGTAAGAGAATAAAAGTTGATCAAACGCGTTACCCGTCATTGTAAATTAAAAATCGGAACTTAGTTAATGACCAAGCTCTGTCTGGACTTTAAGTGAACACCTCCCAGAGTATTACAGAATTTGTTGGCATGTGCTTTTTATATATTCTTGATTACTATATTATATTCAAAATGTCAAATTTCGAGCTCATTCATAATTTCAATCATTTTCATCTTCTTCACACGAGAAGAGGGAAGTGGCTCCTCATCAAGCTGCCAGTTCCTGTGGCAAGTTGATTAATTCCGTTGAGTGTCTGAGGAGACGCCGAGTTTATGGACAAATCCCAGGAGCAGTTTTTGGGTTCGAGCGGAGTATTAAGTGTGCCAGCCCTCTGGAAGGCCATCTCCCGCCATTTATCACATGGCACACACTTCAGTTAATGGCTTTTTATTAGCATTCGCATAAAGTTTAAACGAAAAAACAAAAAAAAAAATATATAAAAGAAACAGAGAAATTTCTCTCCCAAGTAGGGCAACTTTTATTTATGACGATTGTGTTGTAAAACTTCACGACCAAACAATCCACAGAGCGTATCTATCGGTTCTGTGTATCTTTTGCGTCTTTACAACCATCGAAAAAGGGATCTTTATAGGTTGTTACCAGACTGAAGATATAAGGATATTCTAGTCCTTGACCCCGTTTCGGCTCATTGCCATCTTCAAAGCAATTCGAAGTTCTAAATTGAGCAAAGGAAAACAATTTATACACTTCGATAGAGTATTGGGCGTGTTAATAACTTTAACTTTTATTTTCTTTTTAATGACTATGAAGAGAATTCGGCTGCAGCAGCTGAGACCATTTTCGCCCGAAGAGACTTTTATTATTTAAAAAAAAAACTGAAATAAAAATAAAAAACTTCTGATAAATTAAATAAATTTATTGTAAGAAATGTTGCAAATAAAATATTTTTAAATAAACAAGAAAATAAAAGAGCGTATTGCAATAAAACTCAATTTACCTTTTAAAGAAATTTATCCACATTTTTATGTAATTCAGGAAAGCAACAAAAATGTCAACTTCAGATCAATAAGAAAACTGTCAGAAAACATGGAACAAAGTATTTAACATTTTTTAACGTTCTTTTATATCTTCAAAGTGTCAATAAAGCTGTTAAATTATCCTTAAATATACCCCAATAATTACCAGCTGAAGCAGTCGTAATCAAAATACGAAGCGCAAGGACTTCGATTCGGATTCAGATTCAGATTCGGATCTGGCGAAGTGTCATGGCAGATTATGTCACTCCTTCTCGATACGCTGTCCTTGTCCGCTGTCCTTCGATAACAAACGACGTGTTCATTGGCTGCCGGATAATCCCAACAAAGTGATTTCAGACAGAAATATGAATGCGATTTATTAACAATTGCGGCAGGTCCGCACGATTTCATTGATATGCAGAAAAACCAAAGATATCTTTTTAAAAATTAAAAGAGAACACAGAGCATAAAATATAAAAAGGAATTTATTCGTTTGGTTTATTTTTCAACCTCGTAAAGATACAACAAATAAACATAAAGTCATTTTTGCATAATAAGCTCCACATCATTTAATTAAATTTAAGTGATATAATATTGAACTCAAGTTAAATTATGATTATGATTTGTTTCCATAATTTAATATGTAAAGGTTTCTTACTATTTCGATCCATCTAGTTTAATTTTTCGCAATGCATAAATATCACACTTTCCACCTTTTCCGTTTCATTGCCTTCATTTGGCGGCTCAGAGCTGATATATGCGAATATTATTTCGACTTGCACCTTTGTCCATATTTCGATCTGCCGCGTGTGTGCTTTATTGTTTTTATTGCCTGCTTTCCGCTTTCCGCACTTCCACGTTTCCCATTTTTCCACTTTTCCATTTTTCCGGAAGGAAGTGCGAGGGGAATCCCCTTAATCACTTACACTTGGCTGATGGCAGGCACCCAACCGCAGGCGCAATCAAAGAAAAACCGAATCCCCTCGAAAGTTGAGGCACCAAATGAATTTTAGGCCTGCAGTTCATTGAGTATATCCAAGGGAAACGGTTTAAGAGCAGCTCCTGGCTTAAAAATATTTTAAATAGCAAACTCTGGGCAGTTCTCGAAAGTTTCTAAAGAGGCCAAGGGTCTTAACAAGGCAGAAAGTAAGCTTAAACTGTAAATTTACTGCGAACTATGAAGCGATTTTCCAGTGAATCGACTTAATAGCTAAAACTTAACAAATAAAAATTAATTGGTGCTTGAATTCATTTAATTTGTTCCTTCACAACGATATTCTCTAAGAAGTCGGTTCTTAATTTAGCTATCAATGTATTTAAAATAAAGTAACGCTAGTAATTTAAACTAAATTAGGGAAAAGTCTTGAAAACAAATGTTTTAAGTATACAAATGTTTCTATAACTTAGAGGTACTTTTGTCGAATTTCAAACTATGTTAACCGAAGACTAAAAAGAATCATTATCTTCTCAAAATGAAACAATCCCAACGCTTCATTAGTTCACTTTATGGGAAATTTCGAGGCTAATTTCTCCCCGAAAACCCATCAAAAATAGTCTGGCATGAGCATGAGAATTTTCCATCATTATCTTTTTTGAAACCGACATATTTCAGGACTATATTCATATATGTATCTGTTCGTGTCTGTCGGAACTACGGCTAAGCGGCAGCTGGTGAAGAGGTGAAGAGGATGCCATGGGTATCCTTCAGATAGATAGATACAGATAGAGGGGCAGTTGCGAGGAATCGGGGAGTGTCTGGCACTCATTTCTGGTATCTGGTCAGCATTACGGGTCAGCGCTTCTCACAATTTCACAATTTCCATGCAAAAACAAAAGGCAAAAGCCGCTGACATGGCAGCAGATGGCAGAGGAAAGGAAGGACCTTCGACCGGCAACAAACACAAAAAATGATAAACAGCAAAATTAATATGGTGTCAAGGGAACAAGGAGACAAGTGTTCAGTGTTAACTATAGTTAAATAATTAATAAATGCATTAAAATTAAATTAAGAAATATATTTATGTATATATTTAAATTGAAATTGGGTACAATAAGAGTTTACAAATGGAATATAAATAAGAATACCTTAGAAATCAATTTAATTTAATGCTAAACAAGCTTCCTATTTTTATATTGAAAAGAGAAACTTAATAATGGCATTATATACAATTGTCTAGAATCTTTATTTAATTATCCAAACGATAGAAAAGAATTTGCTCCAAATGGCTAATTTATAAACATATCGATATGATGTACAATTATCTTCTGGAATTTAAGAGACTTACAATATTTAAATAAATGTGCCTTGCTTTTGAGCTTTAAATTCCCTTAAAAATAATTCAACTCATAAATACTTATATTTCATATATTTTATATATTATTATATTCCTTTTCCAGGTCTCATTCTTTTTATCATCGTATGTGGCACCCTTGACGCTGATTTGCTTCCTCTACATCGGAATGCTGGCTCGTCTGTGGAAAACTGCTCCAGGCTGCAAGCCTTCCGCCGAGTCACGGTGAGTTTTTGTTTTCAAATATAAAAAGAAAAACAAATAGAAACACAAAAATCGAGTATACGCACTGTGTACCCGATACCCGAGGGTGGACACTGTGCTGACACCTGCGGCTGTTGCCGATTCTCATTCTGTTTCTGCTCCTCGGGACCATGATGGATGTCCTTTTATTAGGCTGCAGGGAAAACTCATGGGGCTTGGCTCATGCATTTTTAAGTAGTCGAGGGGTCAACGGAATCGAGAAAGTACACATGTGAGCGATATTCCCTCGAAGGAATCAAGGGGAAGCCCAGGGGCAGGCAGTCTTTGGGAATGAAATGGGGGGAGAGATGGGATATAGAGTCCTTTTGAAATATTTGTACTTTCAAATTGTAGAGTTTGTTGGTTCAATAAGATATGAATTTATACGTTTCTAGCAAGATATTTGGGATATTTGATGAATATTTCCATTAGAAATTTATGAAAAATATTTAAATTGAAAATATATTTAGATTACGTTATGGCAGAAATTATTTTTAATTAATGTCAATATTGTAATTGTCAGACATTTAAGTTAGCTCTTAGTTTAGTTTTTTAGCTTTAGATAAATAAATAAATAAGTTGTCAGACATTAATCCGAAACTAATATTATTTTACAATTTTTGCTAACAATATTTACTATCGTTATTTGCATTCACTG
>VNJS01017992.1:0-16519 GCA_008042575.1 Drosophila watanabei | reverse complement strand
TATTTATAATCTAACCCTATCTATTTTAAAATGAATAACTTTCAACATTATTTTATTTTTACAGTTTTACATTTTTTACATTTTTACATGTAAAGTAAAATGTGATTTACGTCCACATTTACCGATCGTTTGTATGGCAGCTATATGATATAGTCGTCCGATTTTTCTGAAATTTAAAACAAAATTCTAAAATAATGTATTATGCTTGTATCCCAAAGCAGAAAAAGTTATGTTGAAAACTGACAAAGTTATAATTTTTTTTCTACAAATTTCCCGACCGTTCCTATGGCAGCTATATGATATAGTAGTCCGATCTTTATAAAATTAAATCTTAAAATCTGGAGCAATATATAAAGCTTATAACCGAGAGTTGATCAAGATATGTTGAAAAACAGTAAAGTTATAATTTTTTTTCAACAAATTTACGGATCGTTTGTATGGCAGCTATATGATATAGTCGTCCGATCTGGCCCGTTCCGACTTATGTACGGGTGGGAGTATATAGAAGACTATCTGCAAAGTTTCATTCACATAGTTTCAAAACTAAGGGACTAGTTTGCGTAGAAACGGACAGACAGACGGACATGGCTAGATCGACTCGGCTGTTGATGCTGATCAAGAATATATATACTTTATAGGGTCGGAGATGACTCCTTCACTGCGTTGCAAACTTCTGACTGAAATTATAATACCCTGCAAGGGTATAAAAAATAAAAAATATATAAAAAATTGAGCAAACAATTTTATTTCTTCACGAATAATTAAACGATACTAAACGGCAAATTCTGGCTAAAAAAGATTTTAGAAAAGTTAAAGACTTCAGGAGTTATCCTGATACTTGACAGGGCAACTTCACGTTTTTAAAAATAAAAAATAAATATAAAAAATTGAGCAACAAATTTTATTTCTTCACGAATAATTAACAAATAATAAACGGAAAATTTTGGCTAAAAAAGATTTTGGAAAAGTCAAGGATTTCGGGAGTTGTCCTGCTAACTTGATATCAAGTTAGCAGGGCAACTTTATGTTTAAAAAAAAATATATAATAAAACCTCGAGCCACAAATTTAATTATTTCACGAATAATTAACGGATAATTAACGGCAAATTCTGAGCAAAAAAAAATTTGGAAAAATCAAGGATTTCAGTAGTTGCCCTCAAAAAAAAAAATGGTAAAAAATTGAACGACAAATTTTTTTCTTTCACGAATAATTAACGGATAATTAACGGCAAATTATGGCATAATCAAAATTTGGATTTTCCAAGGTGCCCTGCTAACTTGATGGTCATTACTAAACTAGCTACTAAAGCCATTCACTATAGGGCGAAAGACCACCTTTTGTGGCATTAAATAATAACTTTAAAACGGAGCAATATTCTTAACATCTGTTTTTTAAAACAGGTTTATTATAACCAAGAAAATATATATTAAGGAAAATGGCGTGGTCCCACCATTTCTAAAGGATTATAAAATTTTCTTTCAGTGTAAAAAAATATTTCTCTTTTTTCTTTTTTTATTTTACTATTAATTGGTATTGCAAAATAATATAATTGTGTAAAATTGGTCGTTTTACAAAAATTGTTTGACACCAAATAGCGGTATTGTTATCCTGCATGACGCAGGCGATCAACTATATGCAGTATTCTATGACTCTGCTTCCTTTATTTCAAAGATACTAAATGGGGCGCCGAATGTTTTAGTAGGTAAAGGACCTCACTGCCCCAATAGAGAAAAGGAAGAGTTTATTCGGCTTAGAAAATAGGGCAAAACCAACAAAATTTAAAATTTTTTATTTAATGTTTGGCAAAAATGGTTTCTAATGTCATAAAATAACAACAAAAGTCCGAAAAAACGAGGGGGGATTCGATAAACCGCAATTTCAGACGACCAACGCATAGTACGCTTTAGCAAAGGTTATCCTTTTGCACCCTCTAGGGATAAAAAGGCGGGGATAGGCTTCGGGATCAGTGATGTGATCATACACCGACGACTTGTAGAGCAAAAATTTGAAAGTACGAAGTCCACAGAAGGTGCCATTAATTGGTAAAATGCATATCAAAGACAGGTTGGAGTTCGACAAAAGCCACTTGAAGAATACCAGCAAGGTGACCAAGGAGTGATTTAGTACAGAAAATCTTAATGTAATGTCATGTCTAGGCGCAGTCACCGGATTTAAATTCAATTAAAAACTTATGGGAGACATATAGTTCCAGACTTCTAAGCCCCAGCTTTGGCACTTTGTGTAGGAGAAATGGGGTTAGATTCCCCTCAAGCGTTGTCAGGATCTGGTAGACTACTATGATGTATTAAAAAACATTGACTTATTACATAAAACTATTATATTAAATTTTACCATATTATGATTTTTTGAAGAAAGAAGTTATTTTGTGCTGACTAACTTTGTTGAGATGAATGATTTATGCTTTTTGCTCAATCCTCTTCAACAAAAGAATATCCTGCAAATCAATATTAGTCTCCTCAGCCCACTGAATACAAACTAAAAACGATCTCTTTGCATCTGCAGTAGATATGTTTGTTTTAGCATCCATTTCTTCAATGTAGAAGTGTCCGAATTACTGGAGTGTCCGGACTGGCGCATGTCCAGACTGTTGAAGTTGTACTTTATTTCATATTTTTTCAGAATTTCGTTGTAAGTTTCATAAGAATCGGACGAATATATCATATAGCTGCCATACAAACAATCGGTAAATGTGGAGGTAAATTACATTTTACTTTACATGTAAAAATGTAAAGCTGTAAAAATAGTATGAATATGAATGAAATTCATATTTTATTAAATTGGGATAGATTATAGTTTATACAATTGAAGTTTGCAAGGGTATACCAACTTCGGCGTGAAGAAGTTAGCTTCCTTTCTTGTTTTAATATTAGAATCAAACAAAAATGTCTATATTTTTTGGGGTTACCAATTACACAATATTATAACGACACCGCTATCTATTTCTACATGTAATGCACACAAACATATATTACAAACTACTAAGAACAAGATTCCATCCAAAAAGTTGCATTGCATTTAGACCAGCGAAGGGCACGCCGTAGCTCAATTTGCTCACGGTGCTCAAGCCGTTATCTTTTTTGGGGCGCCCAAGCAAGTCGTCCTCGCGTCAACGTTGCTGCTATTCAGCGACCCGTGACGATTTACAAAAACAATGACACTAATATTCAGCTAAGGAACATCACCGCGATCTCGAGTTTGCAACAACAATCGCATTCATTTGAGCCTCGCATATCAAACTCGCAACGCTGCTGGTTGTTGTTGTTATTTTTTGTCTGGCCGATCTGCTGCTCAGACCGTTAGATCTCTTGCCCATCGCTGATTAAGACTATATAAACTTTTACGGCATTTCAAATTTGCACAATAAATAAACGATTTACCAGGCGCTCGCCTCTTCTTGTAGTAACAGCAGATAACTTAACAGAGCGAGTCACTGTTAACCTGTTATAGTTGCAGATTGATGTTATTTGAATATATGCCGTTTGATAAAAACTTATTCTAGCTTCCCATGTTAGGAAACTAAGAATACTTCTGTATCTAAACGGTGAAAAAATATCTTGGTATGCTCAATTTATTTATTATAAATTTTTATTCCCCCAGGTGTATCCAGAGATATGTAAGCAAGTGTATGTTAGTATTTATCTTGTATAGTGACGCATTATGAGGAATGATGACTTCACGGAGCGCTTTTAATTCTAGATCGAGGTGGATCGAAACAAGTACGCTGCGACAAAGATACCGTCGTTAGTACAGGGCGCTATCAAATATTTTCAACTGATAAGGTTGTCAATCTGATAAAATCTAACAATGACGTCAAAAACAAAATACCAGTACAAACCAAATTTAACAAAAACAGTCGAAACACATGGCACATTGGGGAACGACCAATGAACGAACAGACAGAAACGAACGCTTTATCAGAATAATGAGGTATGATCGTATTCCATAAATAGATATACACACGCACCTCGAAGTGTTTTAGATGTATTTGTGATTTTTGCTTTAGCAAGGTATATATTAAAAGGGGACCCTAAGCAAGGAGTAAAAGATGTCCCGACGTTCATAAAGGCGGGTACACTTCTTCTATGTATGCTTAAAACGTTCATATATAAGTAACAGTTTTAATACATACATATTTTATTTGTTGCGGTATTAAACTTTTTTACAGTTAAATGTATATAGGTATGTACATATGCAGTCCACTCATAAAATAAGAAATCTTACGTCATACGTCACACTTACATACATTCATATGTATGTATTTGCACATTGGCAATGGAAATGTAGGTACGTATACAGAGGCAAAACCTTCAAACATAAGCACACTTATACACACTAATTATATTGATCCCGTTTTTCTAACTTTCAAACCGTAAGTGTTTTGACGATTCCATATGCACAATAGTATATATATGAGGGAATGATATCACTTAACTAATTTTTATATATTGCAAATCTTTTCATCCACATGTAAGTGTCCCTTTCACTTACATCCAAACATGTACATACACAACAATTAGTTATTTATTATTACACGATGACCAAAAGATAAGTGCAAATCTAGGCGAGAACTATTATTTTAAGCTAAATTCGTGCCGTGCTACACTCTCCGACGCCTTGTTTTCCATACTCGATATCCAAACATATCGATGTATCGAAACTTATGAAATACGGAAAACTATTGTTGAGTTTATTTATTTAGTACATGTACTAAAAATATGCGATGCACTGGCATTTAATTAAAGTTTTAAACACGTTAATTTCACCTTGTTTGTTTTTATCTTAATACAGGTAGTGAGCTACCACTGCTTTCGGAGTACAAAACAGACTGCGGGCTGTCATGCTAAGCGACAGCGCTATTTGTAGGCAAGGTGGTTTGTATGAGAGAAGTTTCAGTACATCTGTTTGTCTTGGAATATTATCTTACTTATCATTTTGTTTGTCTTTATTACGCTAGCACTGCGGCGTTTCTGTACATGAGATTGATAAGTAGCACAAATATTAAAGCACTTCTAGACATTTTTAAAAATTGTTTAGTACTTGCCTATGTATATTCTTACAAAACTTAAAGTTTTATGATGTTAAATATTTGAATATATATAAAACTTTGTAATTAGTTATGTTCTTTAGGCAAAAAAAGTTTTTACTTTGGATGATCAAAATAAGTAACAAGAAAAATATGAAACATACTGAAAAAATCAGTAATCGGTTATATTCGGTGCGAAGAGCGAAAGCAGTGAGAGTGAGAGAGCGAGAGGAAAATAGTCTAAAACAGCTATGCTACGTTGTATAGAGTCGTACGGGCACGAGAGAACAAACCAGTGTTTGCGATGAAATTTCCCCTATAATATCTCGAACTACCCCTCAAAAATTCAAATGTCCTCATATATAAAAAATCAATTCATTTGAAGCATACAAGAAAAGTAATGACGTGAAACTTTAAAATGACTAAAATTATTGGGTAAAATAATTACCATGTATGGGATTATCTAAATAATATATATTTTTTAGATAACGAAATTTTTTACAGTCAAAGGTTTTCCTATACGACTGAGTGAATGAATGAAATACTAAAAACATCGGCGATGTATGAAATACTAAAAACATCGGCGATGTATCGCGATATAAATGAGATATTTTCCGAATGATGGGAAATGATCCAAACAAGTCTTCAGATGTATTGTCAAACAGCTAATTTCAAAGGCTTCAATGGTAAAAGTATAAGCAGTCGAGGAGAATGCCGCAAAACAGTGAGAAAACTAAATTATTAATGCTATTACATTTTATAAACTCGTACATGTAGAGTTTATAAAATGGACGAATGTACTGGTAAGTAAGGAGTTTTTTTTTAATCGATCATATTAAATTAAAACTGAATGTGTGTTGAAACCATTTGCAAACACGTAGACGAATTGGATGAGTTAATTTTAAATTTTCTTAGTGCCTAACCAACGGCAACATGGCGTATCTGACATCCATATTTTGTGAACAGTATTATTGGGTGGTATATATATACAAATATGGAAATAAAGGTTACTGCGGTTTCTATTGAATGATTGAACGAATGTTGAAAAAATATGTTTTAAAATTCGTAGAATGACAACAACATTTATGAAACATGCCTACTTTAAACATTTGATTAAATTGTCGTTAGAGTTTGGTTTTCTGGCGGGGATTCATCGCTAGGGCAAAAGGCCTCCAATCGATATGGAACTAGTGTTAGTAATAGGGTCTTCCCACAGAGATCCATCCACCTTTTTCCATCCGTTGAATAAACGGTCCATATGGTTTTGCCGTCCCGAAATGTCTCATTTTGTTCTCTATCCAAATTGGAAGAACTTATTTGCTGATCGTTTTTTGGTGCAGCTCTGAATTCTTTTTATACTCGGTACTATTTACTACGAAAGTGTAAACAAAGATGATCCGGAACAATTGGAATATGCCCAAGTTTTCTGGTAATATTAATCCTAGACATATTAAGGGAATACAATTCCATACCATCCTTGTTTACGTTTGGTAGTGAATAGTATCGAGAAGAAGAAAAATTCAGACTTGCACCGAAAAGTCATCGCCTAACGATCGGCAAAAGAAGTCGGTTCGATTTGGATGGGCAAATGGATGGAGAATAAAATGAGAAATTTTGGAACGGCTAAACCTTATGCACGGTTAGTTCAACCTAAGATGCTTCAGAAGCCAGAAGAGAACGCTCTAGAGGCAGCCGCTCGCTTGTACGCAAAAAGCAACTACCTCCGACTGCTTGTGTGCATACGTATTTTCATGCATCGTATTTGTATGCAAGTGGTCGTGTTCTCAGTCAAAATATACCCCAATTTTTATCAATAGGTCAAATTCATCAACGATTCTTCAACAGCCGACGTCGAATTGTACCGAGCCGACGTCTCTTTCGGCCTTCAGGTCAAACACGACCCTCTCGCGCACTCTTTTTACTCTTTTTACAAAAAAGTTTGATTTTAAGAAGACGAAATATTGTTGATGCAAAAAAGGTCAACATTAATCATCAACAAAGAGCAGCGTTAAGGTAGTCCCTCTCGCTCGCATATTCAATCTCTTAATAATAATATACGGGACCATGTAGATCAAAACCAACATTAGAGAAACAGTTGTTCTTGCACAGTGTTCTTTTTGTTCTTCTGAGAAGCGTGCGTCTTTTCTCGCGTTTGTCAATTGCGTTTTAGTAAGTGAAAAACTTGAAAACAGAATTAAATTTGAAGGAGAATCAAGTTTTAATTACAATAAACATATATCAGGTAAGTGTTCCTAAGTATTAACATAGGGACAGTGAAATTGTTTTTAAATAATAAATAAAACTGTTTATTTTTTCTAGATGCCATTTGTTATACTTTTTCATCCGAGCCACATAACTAGAGCTGGAAAAAACATCGGCGATGTATCGATACATCGATGTTTTCCAAAACTCTAAAAAGAAAAAAAGGCAGAGGCATTGACAGAAGGAAAATAAAAATGTTGTAGTTTTAAATTATTATTATTAGTATTGGTATTACTATTAATTTTGCTTTTATATGATAATAAACAATTACATTAAATAAAAATATTTTATCGACTATTGATAAATTGTTGATGAACAGTTGACGAAAAGTTGAAGAATTTTTGGCATAAATTTTGATGAATTTTTGGTCTAAAATGTTGATGAATTGTTGATGAATTCCGCGTACATGCCCCTTATAAAATTCATCAGTAAATTTGTATAGAAATTCATCAACTTTTTATCAAAAACACCGCCATATGTGTTGATGAATTACTTATTTTTGTCCACTTCTAACTTTGTGAGAACGAGGAGCTGGGGTTTGTGGTTGCCATCGGAAAAATATTCCCATTTTGTGAGCTTTTACCGCCATGCACACACTTTGGGAAATTTGTTAGAGAAAAACTTTGTGAAATCTCTAATTGCTCGCCATATAATTCATTCCAATTTAGATCCAATTTATGCCAACAAAACATTGTGTGAGAACCAATGTGAATAAAAAAAAATTAAGAAATCATAAAAACCCGATAAAGAAATTTAAAAATTTTCAATAATCGGATTGCATATGAGAATTCTATTAAATTATGTATTCGCGACTATGGAGCTGAAGGTAAATAATCTGGGGCACCAACTTTGTCGTCGTCGAATAACAGATTATTTCGTAAATGTCTTTTGTGTATTAAATGTCTCATAATTGATCTAATCCATTATTAAATTAACCTTTTCCAGTGGGCTAGAAATACACATCATGCGAGAAAGGTGATAATTTTTTTAGTTTCCCTCCCTAATGCCTGTAAGAATAAAAAAAAAAAAATAAACTGTGCAGGCACATAGTAAAACACCTTTATTTTTGCTGTCAGAATAATTTAATTTAATTAATTTTATACCATTATGACACTACCGCATTAAATAGACATTTCATTTAAGATTTGATAACGATATAGGATTTTAAACAATTGCGAGCCACATTATTATATCACACTTTTAAAATACACTTTTTTATTAAAAATGTCATATAGTCATCTTGCTCGCACTTGTCTAAAACCCTACAATGCTGTCAAATTTTTAATGAAATCTCTAATTAATGCGGTAGTGTCATAATAGTATTATTGAAGATTATATTACCCAGCTCATTGACAAAATGGTCGCACAAATAAAATAGTTTTTATATCGTGTTTGCTAAAACTTAACTGCTCAATGGCTGCAACAATGTAACAAAACTGAATTGTTTTCGGTGCCAAGGTTCTTGCGTTGCAAAATTAATTTTCATTAATTTTTGTGGTGTTTATGCAACTTGTGGCCATTAGTACGTTAGAAATATGAATTTAAGGACATCGATTTACATACATTTTGGAAAACTTCGACGAGGAGTTAAGAAATGCATATTTGTATACTCCGACTTTCGGCTTTTGTCATTGTTTAAATTATCAAATCGATGTAACCGTAGTCGTATTACCAACATACTCGTATTAGTTATTAGAAGCTAATTAATGAGAACTGCGTTATTGTGTCATAGCGGCATTACAGGCATAATGGAGTGAAATCCAAAAAATTAAATAACATTTCCAGCATGGAGTGCATTTCTAGATGACAGGAAAATGTTAATTTAATAATGGATTCGGTCCATTATGTGAGATTTAATTAACAGAAGACAATATAAATTTAAAATTTAAAACATTTTATAGCGGATTTTTCTTGTGTTAGTACTAGGCCGAACATGATAGAGCCCGAGAAAACGACAAAGCAAGAAGTTTGAGAGAGTTTGTCCACTTTAAGAATTCTTAAAAAGGGTATATCTTAAGTACTAGGCTTTAGTACCTGGCCAAATACATAAAAAAAATGTGAGTATCGGAATTAGATTTATCGACTATATGGTATGTCGATATTTATTTAAAGGGATGAATAGGCATGGAGAAATATCGACATACCATTAGAACTATCGATTTTCATGTAAAAGGCGATAGGTCATCTCTAGGACTTGCGTGCTTCGTTTTGGATAGTTTGTTCGGCTTTTTGGTGTATCTTCTGGGCCGCAAATTGTGTTTATATATAGATATCTTAATAACGATAAAAGTTTTGTTATGCAAATTAAGCATATTGCATTTTCAAAATTGTTGTAAGTGAATTCAGTGGACAAAATAGCAATAGAAATATCTGTAATTTGTATATGGGGAAATCCAAATACACTAAATGGTTAAGCGTCTGTACGCCATCATTGCCAGGCAAAAAAAAATTGTCGAGTTAACTGAGAGTGAGAGAGTTTCTCACTTTGGTATTTTTTATGAATACATTCATATACATATATAGTATTTCTTTTTGTTTCTTTCCGGTTAAATTGTAGTTGGGACATGTATATCGGAAATATATAAAATAATGTAAATAAAAAAATATTTTGAAAAAAGAAAATTCGAATTATGTAAATTATAATAATTATAATAATTATTATTAAAAACCATATTAAATTAAGTTATTTATTAATTTGTAATATTCTATTACATTATATATTTTTCAGGTAAACGCAGTTGGAATTGGAAAATGCATTCTTAAATTCTGGTGTCTGTTCTACATATGTACATTGATTTAATAAATATATAATTATTTTTAAAATCTGGACTTAACTAAACTTTAAATTATGGAATGCTCGGACATCATTGCAGAAAAATCTGCGTCAGAAACAGTTTTGAATACCGAGTTTATGCTCCAAACAGAGGATAATACTCGCATAGATATGGATAATGAAGAAAACTTTAATCATCGCCAAGCTGCCGCCTCGACTGCCGGCAGCACATCATCTATGTGCGGATTTCGATGGAAACGAGTTCTTAATCCTACGGGACCACAGCCGCGTCCACGGCATGGACACCGCGCTATCAACATCAAAGAGCTAATGGTGGTATTTGGTGGCGGCAATGAAGGAATTGTTGATGAATTGCATGTTTACAACACCGGTAAGTAAATAATCTTTATCTCTGTAAAAAATATACAAATCGGAAACTTTTACTTATTTCTAATTATAGTAACCAATCAGTGGTACGTGCCAGTGCTTAAGGGAGATGTACCCAATGGATGTGCAGCCTATGGGTTTGTTGTGGAAGGAACTCGCATGTTTGTCTTTGGCGGAATGATAGAATATGGAAAATATTCGAACGATTTGTATGAGCTGCAGGCCACGAAGTGGGAATGGCGGAAAATGTATCCCGAGTCACCCGATGGCGGTGGCATGTCGCCATGTCCACGTTTAGGTCACAGTTTTACCATGGTTGGCGACAAGATCTTTTTATTTGGCGGTTTGGCAAATGAATCGGATGATCCAAAAAATAATATACCCAAGTAAGCATAATATTTTGAATTTACAAGTAAATAGTACACATATTTATATATATTTTTTTTTTAATAAATAGATACCTGAACGATCTGTATATACTAGACACCCGTGGCGTTCACAGTCACAATGGGAAGTGGATAGTTCCAAAAACCTTTGGCGATAGCCCCCCACCCAGGGAGTCACACACTGGTATAGCATTTACAAGCAAAGCGAACGGAAACTTAAATTTATTGATTTATGGCGGCATGAGTGGCTGCCGATTGGGGGATTTGTGGTTACTTGACACAGGTGAGTCTATTAACAACATTCCTGAAGTGTCAAAAAAGTCGTATTCCTTATTTTCAAGAATCCATGACTTGGGCAAAGCCGAGAACTTTGGGACAAGCACCACTGCCACGCTCCCTGCACAGCTCCACAATGATTGGAAACAAAATGTATGTGTTTGGAGGTTGGGTACCATTGGTAATGAATGAATCCAAGTCAACAACAGAGCGAGAATGGAAGTGTACAAACACCTTGGCTGTACTCGATTTGGGTAGGAAATGCAACTTTTTTTATTTTTACTATTATATTTTATTTAGGAAAAATTGGTTAGCCATGTCGATCTAGCACTATCTGTATATCTATTTTAGTCTCTTAGTTTTATAGTTTTCTAGAAAAATCTTACTTTTAGGCCTTCTGAATCCAAACCGATCCTCAATATCCTATAGCTGTCGTAGGGGTAGTTTGTCAATTTGTAAGCTGTATCGGGTACACCTTGCCCTAGGGATATCGGGAATATTATAAACTTTTAAATATTGAAAAATATTAAATCAATTTTAAAATATCGGTTTTTTCGATTTATCTATACGAATATGTTTATTTATTTGTTTCTTTTTTCAACTATATTGAATCGATATATAACAATAATGGAAGCTAACTTCGGCACGCCGAAGTTTGTATACCCGTTCCTATATATGATATAGTCCTACGCTTTTCATGAATTATATATAATGTAGTAGTAGTTTTATATGTATTTTTTTAGTTGCCTTGTATGTATGGCAGCTATATGATATAGACGTCTGATCCAACTTAAATAGAAGAGTTTTTGAAAAGTTTTATTCATATATGTAGCTTTAAAACTGAAATCACTTTTTATAGAAACGGATAGACGGACATGGCAAGATCGACTCGGCTGTTAATGCTAATTAAGATTATATAGATATACTTTATAGGGTCGGAGATACCTTCTTCTCTGCGTTTCAAACTATTGACTAAAATGAAAAATCTTAGAACCGGAGATTTTTATATACTTTTTCGAAGAATTTCGATGCACTGAACTCGTCTGGTCTCAGATTTTCAAGTTTTCGAGATATTTCAAAGTAAAAAAATAACGATTTTTGGGTACGTTTGAGGGGCTGCACCATCAATACGTGTTTGTTTTTTAAAAGAACCCCGACGGCATCTGAAAGTACTGTTCTTGTCCTCCAAAACAAATTTTTAAATTCGGAAAAATTAATATGACCCCGAGATATTGCGTTTTAAATTTATATAGATTTATAGATACAGTGGGGAGCAAAAGTGATTCCACGATCAACGTTTTCATGTTTGAAAACCTTGTTTATATTTAACAATTAGGGGTATATATCAAAATAGTTTGGCTATACATATGGAAAAATTTCAATACATATTCCAAAGAGAATGACTTGGTGACTAATATAGATTAATCAAAGTTGTAAAAATGGCTGATGGTGGGCAAGAAAAGTATTTTAAGATGCCGTATCGATTGTACCGGTAAGTTACAGCATCTCAAAAAACGGATATTTTGGATGTTATGTTGTGCTATCGATAAAAAAAATATAATTTTTGGTAATTTTTGATAAACGTTTGCCCTTAATTACACTTCCGTTTAGACTTCGGGTTATTTTTTTTTGTAGAGGATTTGTTTTTTATCGGAATTTTTTTTCTTATTTTAAGCTTTGCTGTCCCGAACGCGTTTCTGGCATAATTTCGAGGTTTTTATCGTATTTTCATTAAAAGTACATGTTATTCCTAACACGATGGTCAAGCAATCTTTCTTCTGAAAAAAAGACAAGAAGTCGATACCAAAAACATAATAGACCAAATAATGCAAATTCATTGGTGCTGCTAACTCAAATGTAGATGTTGGGAAAGTTCGTCTTACACAGAAATTGTATTGTCGAATAATTCCTATGTTTATTAATAGATCTGTTTCGAAATTTTTAAAGAACGACCGCATTGGTGTAATTACTCTGTAAGGCCTCGCGCACACTATAGCATGAAGATGAAGCTGACGGCTGAAGCTTAAATAGAACCTTATAAGCTTGCAGAAACAAACACACTACTCTCTATGAAAGTGCGCACACTGAGAGGTGATCTGCTGTTATCAGCCATCAGCTCCTCTCCGCTCTGTTTGATCGAACAAACATGTTTGATTTTTACAAGCTGACAGAAGCTTATTTAGTTGATTCAGATTGCTGATACTAATGACTACCATTGCAATTATCAGCGTAAGCTTCAGCCAATAGTGTGCGCAGGTGAAAAAATGTAAAAATGTAATGTAAAAAGCTTATTTCGTGTAACGGCACTCTTCTCATCAGCCGTCAGCTCCTCTTTCATGCTATAGTGTGCGCGAGGCCTTAAAATTGTAACTAAAGCGAATAGTCCCTCTAATGTCTCAGTTAAAATTGTTATATTTTTTGTAAGATTGAAAAAAAAAAATTTTGCTTGCGACATATTGGCATATATTTTCTTGGTTTTCGATTTGGTCGAAATCGTTCGATTTCGTTTTTAGCGGGTTCGCTTAATTTTCCTCCTTAATAATCATCTACCCCAATGTGGGTTGTCTTTTATAAATCTTAGGATGACCTCATCCTGGAAAGATGATTTCAGCATTCCTCTAAAAATAATAGGTCTTTGATTAATCGAAAATAAGCTATTTATATTTTTGTACTTACATTTTCATATATTTATTTAATTTATAACAGCTTTTTTCCAGACAAAGGGCCGCCAATTTTTTTTAATTTCTGGTTCTTTTAATTACTTTTATTTTGACTACATATCGTTCATTTAAGTAAGTAAAGTAAAAATAAAATCATTATTAAGAATGATAATCTTGTGGTGGTGTAAAGTAAACATCAATAATAATAAATAAGATCTGAATTAATGGAAATAAGCAGAAATGTGCCCGTTTTATTAATCTCAAAATTCATACGAAATTTGTACATTTTTACGAAAGCCTCTTATAGGGCTACACTGTAGAAATGGATTTTTTGTGTCAAATGATTTTGTGTTACACAGTGATCTGAAAAAGCTAAAAAGTTTTAAAGAAAAATTTGCTAATGGTATAGAAATAACTTTTTTCTATTTCTGTAAAGTCACAGGGATTTCACTGACAAATAGTCTCTTCTAAATCGGAACACTTTTAGATCAGATGAGCAGGCTGACGGCATAGCAATATATATCCGGCAAAATATCTCCGCTTGGTACAATTTTTTGAGCAGACATATGTCGTTGGCACGTCGAAGTTTGTATACCCTTGCAGATTGCAATTGTATCAATTATACTCTATCCCTATCTAATTTAAAATGATTACTTTCATATTTATTTTATTTTTACAGTTTTACATTTTTTTACTTTTTTACATGTAAAGTAAAATGTAATTTTTTCCACATTTACCGATTGTTTGTATGGCAACTATATGATATAGTCGTGCGATGTTTATGAAATTAAAAACAAAATTCTAGAATAATGGAGAATGCTTGTATCTCAAATAAGAAGAAGTTATGTTGAAAGTTATATATATATATTTTTTTAATTTCTCGACGACTCTTATGGCAGCTATATACTCTTACTCGTATATATGTCGGAACGAGTCGGTCGGTCAACTATATCATATATCTGCCATACAAACAATCCGTAAATTTTTAGAAATTGTAAAAATTGCACAACGCTGATTTAGTTCAACTGGAAATCACGAAGTAAATAGACCTGAAGGAACTTTTAATCTTTGTTAGTTTGTGGGAATAAAGCGCCCGCTCTACAGTAAACTTACCCTTGAATCTTAAAAAAATTACATATTTGTCATTTTCATAGTATTAATGTGTCAGCAATGCTAACATACGACAAATAATAAACCAATAACAAGTAGGCGATTGATTTATTACTAAATTTACAACTTGTTTTCTTCTAGTAAAATTTATTCTACTCTGGGGTAGTTTGGCACGTTCATTTTGTGTTGATTATAAGGAATATTTAATTGCCGTTAAGCAGCACGTGTACACCGTCCAGTGTTTAATAGTTTAGTATCAGGCATTATTTAAACCAACAACTCTCACGAAGCTCACTTTGGTAATATTTCTCTAACTTGATATATTATTTTATTAGTAGGAACGATTCCACCTGTTAGGGCTCTTACAAATTTTCAAGAAAGTTTTCCAACATTTTTTTATCAGAAACACGTAAGCCTGTCAAAATAAAACAAACGAAATAAAATTTTCATTTAAATCGGCTTAGCCGTCCTCAACTGATGTGAGAATTCCTAAAAAATGGACACAGCTTGGCTAACTGTCGCAGAGTCTAAAAGAATGAAAGTCAATTCGACCAGTTAGAACCATCAGTGTAGATTGATACCTCATCTTATTCGGTGCTCTGTTTGTAGTAGTCCTTCCTCGTTGGGTAAGAGGTCGTGTAGCAGTTTCCAAATCTCGTTTCGGTGATCAAATAGTCGACGCTCTATGTGGTGTTTCCTCCAGCAATTGCTTTAGTCTCACCACACTCTGTGCCGCAGTATCTGTGATGAACGGTTGAATTGGCATTATTTATTTATTTATTTATTTATTTCGCCAACAGACAGAATCCTTAACTGGCTACTTACTAAATTAATTAAATTACAATAGAGGCTAAATATAAATACAATGCCTTTTTAACTAAATGTTTTGGAGTAGTTGGGTCCATTCGCATGTTAGGTGGCAATTTATTAAAAAAGATTAAAGCTCTTGTAATGGGCTCATTAGAGGCATAGTTTGTTCTACAAACTGGAACAAAAAAGGGTTCAAAAGATCTTAAGTACCTCCCCGGAACACAAAAATTTACAGAGCTCAACATAATGGGACAGTCAATTTTGCCAGAAATCAGGTCGAAAAGAGTAATTACAGAAGATACAGTTCTCCTAGCCTCTAACGATGACAAGTGCACAAGACTACATTTAGCGGGATAGGAGGGAACGGGATCATGGAAATTGAGGGAATAAATGGCAAAAGACAAGAACTTTTTTTGGATGCGTTCAATTCTGTTTGAGTGTATGGATCCCGTAGGGTTCCAAATGAATGATGCGTATTCCAACTTGGCCCTGACAAATGTAAAAAAAAGGCTAAGTTTGGTGTAAGGGTCGGAAAATTGAGCCGCATTACGCCTTAAAAAGCCATACATTGCATAGGCCTTGGGCACAATATACCTCAGTAAAATTGATATATGTGCAATTTTTTTTTTTATATTACAGTCGTTTTAATAGCGACAGTTTTGTTTTGAGTATACACAATTGTTCTCTTATATATACTAATGTTTTGTCAAGCATTGATTTCTTATCAGCTCCCAATCTTTAGCACCGTTAAAATAAAGAAGAACGCAAAGTGATGCGTTTCATAGAAAGTTGATAAATGTGCAAAGTTCT
>VNJS01017989.1:0-17683 GCA_008042575.1 Drosophila watanabei | reverse complement strand
ATAACAGCGACATTATTTTAGCCTTGGTAACTATGCATAGTTCTTCCAACTCGTCGCCAAATTCATCGTCACTATCGATGTCTTCTATTTGTTCTTGTAACTGATTTACCTTATTGAAGCATTTAATTTTCAAGTCGACATTTTAATTCTTCCTCCAAAATCGGAATCGATCCCTGTTCTAATCGAAAGTTTAGTCGGCTGATAGCTTTAACCCGACCTTGGAGTTTGCTTTTCAGCACTTCTAGTATTTAGATTTTTTTTTGTTTCTGTTGTCATGTTTTTTGTTTTTAATTAAATAATTAATAAATTTATTATTATTATTTATTTTTTTTTTATTTATTTATATTTTGTTTGAATGTTCAAAATATTTATTTCTCAATCAGACGACAAATGAAGGTTTAATAAACTTTCGAATCACTAATTACAAATTAAACGAAAAATATATTAATAATTAATAAATTAATATAAAATTATTAAATTGTTGTTCGAATAGTTTCTTATTTTCTGATGAGAACGACAACGAAAAATTATTTAAGTCGAAAATCAAATCACGCAGTATCAAAATTAATAGTGGATGCAAATGACGCCAAAAAACGGTATACCCGCCGAATACAGGGTAGCGCGTCACTTGGCGGTCCGCTAATTTAAGCGCGGCAAACGAAAAGGGCCCAATAACAACAACGTTTGCACCGGTATACAAACGAAAGCGAAAACAAAAAAGTTCACCGCTGCAGCTGCTGTATATAAGGCATAATTTGTCTGTAATGGTGTGCGGTTTGGATTAACTTCCCAACTATTAATGCGAGTTTCAACCAGAAGGGGGAGAGGGGGCGAATAATACAATACAAAAATCAAGTAAATGTTGCGTTCAAAGTGATTCAATATAGATAAATGTGTATATATTTTAAGAGAATATATATATAATATAATATAATATAATAATATAATATAATATAATAATATAATATAATATAATAATATAATATAATATAATAATTTAATATAATATAATAATATAATTTTCATGCAAATCTAGTTCTACTATATTGATACGTATGTGCCAAGAATTGAAAGCGAGGTGCAATTTTTCAGCACAAAACAATAAACAAATATTAAATTGTCTCCAACTCGAGCTTTCAATTTTTTGCACAAATACCTTTATCTCCTGATTGCGGTATTTATATATATTTCCAACAGCCACTTTCCTTTGGTGAGATCCCTCGGTGATGGCTGGAGTTCGGCGCAGGGAGAAATTAATTTCGCGACCGACACGAATATTGTTAATAACAAATAGCGCGCCGCGGGCAACAATTATTTGTTTTAATAACAAATACTTTTAAATGCACAGAAAAAACACAAACTTACACTAGAATACATAATTAACAAAAAACAAATCAAAATAAAACTCAGATGAGCCAAGTTGGCTCAGCCAACACATTTTTTTGACTGCCTAAAAAAGGTTAGCGTTCTTTTTTTTTTAATTTTTTTTTATAAAAACTTAGTTTCCGACTTTTGACTAAAATAAAAGCGTTTATACAGCTTATTTTACAGGAAATAAAATTATGTGCAATTCGAAGTCATTAGTTTCACTGAAAGTTTATAATTGAGCTTAAAGCAAAAGTTTTTTTTTTTTTTTTTTTTTTTTTTTTTTTTTTTTGATTCTGACAGTATATACATTAAATTTATTGTTTATGGAGAAGACAACAAATATGCCACCCTTTGGCAAATAAATAATTATAAACGCACGAATAGGTCGAATTAAATATTCCGTGTTTATTATGTTTTCGTTCTAGCTTAGCTTCAAGAATATATGTTTTATATAGCATGAGCTTAATATGTTATTACAATAAGATATGAAGAAAAAAAAAGAGATAAGAAAAGAGAATTACGAAGAGCGCAGCAGGTGCAGCGGTACACCTATGCGCGCATAACTAGGTGCTTGCGGTCTGCTTCGAACATACTCCCCAAGTTGGAAGAGGTACGGTTCCAACTATACCGGAATCTATGGGCAGAACGGCTAGTTTGGCGACGGCTCTCTTGATTAGACCCGTATCTGTACGGACCATAGTTACTCTGATTACGCCGTCCTCGCCAGGTACGACGTCCTGGATGCGCCCAAGCTGCCATTTCAATGGTGGAATGTTGTCCTCCTTCAGCAACACAATACTTCCGCTCTTGATGTTCGACGTTTCGACACAGCACTTGCTTCTTGCTTGCAGTGGGGACAAATACTCGCTGCTCCATCTTTTCTAGAAGTGTTGTTGCATCTGGGTCACCCGTTGCCATCTGGTAAGACGGCCTTCGCTGAGATAAGTGATGCCCAGGCACCTCGAGGCTTTCAGCGTTTTCTGAAATTGGAAAAAGTGAACGAGAGTTAAGGATGACAGCAATCTCATAGGAAACGTTCGAAGTTCATTAAGGGTTAATGAATGCACCGTCGACTCTGTAGAAGTGAAATTTAGCTGGCTTAACAGCAGCCCATAATCCCATAAACCACCTAAACAGGCGGAAAATATTGATGCTCTCTCGGCAAGCTCGCTATTTGCACCGACAAAGTTCGTAGCGTTGCCACTCCAGCTGGTACGCGGACTGCCTCTAAGGCTGATGAATCTTCTCAGCGCTGTGAAGAAAGAATCCGTTGTGAGATCCTGAACGACTTCCAAGTGCGTTGCCTTTGTGGAGAAGCAGACAAATGCAAAATAGCATTTGTGTGGTGCCTTGTCCTAGTCTCTGCCTGGTGATAGAAGGGCCCACAATAGTCCACTCCCGTGGTATGAAATGCTGGGTTAGGCTACACTCGATTTGCAATATCGGATGCCTCGTATCATAATCCAAGTTTGCGTTTTAAAGCCTCCCACCAACGCGCAGTAATCCATCGGAGCCGAATATTGGCCTCAGTGAAATCAGCTTGCTTTTCTGCGGAAACGGCTTGCCCTGGCTAAGAAGTCCATACTCCTTGGCTAAGTGAACTTGCTGGATGCTCCTGAGCAGAAGTAAGGTTCCCACGTTGATCTCCTCAATCGAAAGACGATCTTTTAAGCGATTGGCTTTAGCTCTGCCATTGGAAATGAACCGATGAATGTACGGGAATACGCGTTGCAACTTGGCGAAAGAGTTGAGAAACTTGCAGCTCGATTAAATTTCGATGCAAACGGTTCCAATAAAACCTGCGGAATGACGCTCTGGAATGTCCTTCACTACATGCAGCAGGGAGGGCCAATTTGCCGAGTTTTCTAGCAGGAATGAAGGTCCTTTAGACCAAAGGGAAGGCTCCAGCAATTCCATCGATGTACATCCTCGCGACACGACATCTTCCGGATTTAAGTTTGTCGGAAGGTGATGTCAAGATGTTTCGTGATCTCCTTAATTTTCGCGACTCTGTTTGATACGAAAATGTTAAACTCCCTCGGAGGCGGCCGAATCCACGCCAACACAATAGACGAGTCTGACCAGCACTGATAGGCGAATTCGAAATCTATATCTATATCTATCGACTTGAAACTAAGCAGATGGACTTTGAGTCTCCATTGCACAGTTGTTGCGCCCATAGGCCAAAAAAAAAATTCATAACAACAAAAATGTACGAAAAGTAAACAAATCGCGTCTAAAATGTCCCAGCTTCTTCATGGCAAACCAGATTTTTCTGGAAATCTAACAAGACTTTTTAAAAATAGAATAGAAGGTCTAAAAAAAGTAAAAACATAATCTAACTTTAAGGTCGTCAGTTCATTATTTACGAGTGCAAGTTAAATTTTTTTAAACGGAGTTTGAACTTGAAGGTATTTTCTTTAAAATGAGATATAATTTGATATATTAATATAAGTTATTGTTATTATTATATTAATGTGAAGAAAAACATGTTTTTTCTCTATTTTTTTGAACGCCTCTTTCATGTTTAGTTTTAGTTGCGGCCCCCCAAAAATCCACAATTGATTTGTATGCCAATGTATTTTTTTTACTTTTAAGTTAGCAAATGTCTAAAAATTTCCTGCCGAAATTTGCCGATGTGCCTAAAATCGTACAAATACTAACACCGTCTTTACCTTTTTAGAGTCAGTTTGTGCCGTTTTTTTTTTTATTAGTTGTGCTGTTGCTCTGTTTTCGTGTGTCATGCTTATGATTAACTTTTAAAAACTATTCATTTTTACAAATAGTTTTTTTTTTATATATATATTTTTTTTTCATTAAATTTGATAAGGTTCCTCATATTAGTGTGTGATTGCACGATGTTATGTTTTTAATTTATGGTGCGACGAAAATCATTGAAGGCCTGAAAGCGAACATTGTAAAAAACGGCTATATTGTTGACAAAAGTGAACTAAAAAAGCAAATTGGATATACAGTCGTGGAAAAAATAATAGAAACAAACTTTTTGCTTTAGTTAGTTTCATTTATTTCATAAGACGCGTATCCGATAATAAATAAATTATTTTTTTGTTAACATATATTTAAGTATATGTTATAATAATTAATACAAATATTTTATAGAATTGTTGAACAATTTAAAAAAATTAATTACATTTGTTTCCCTTGCAAAAAATAATAGAAACAAAACGCTAAAATTCACTTGATGCGATTTTTTTAAATTGTATTAATATTTAGTGGTACAGCCTGCAGCTTTAATAACAGCAGAGCTCCGACGAGGCATGGAAGCAACCAGATTGGCGCAAATTGAGGGATTGATGGCATATCACAATTCTTTCTTATATTTGGGCTTAAAGCCGCCAATTCTTTTTTTTAGTATGCCCCATAAATACTCAATTGGGTTTAAGTCAGGGGATTGAGCGGGCCACTCCATTAAATTTATCTGTGTGTCCTGGACCCATTTCTTGACTAATTTGGACGAATGTTTCCTGCATAAACTCCCACTTCAGCGGCATTTTATAATGCCAGCATAACCTCCTTTAGTATGTTGAGATAGTCTAGGGAACACATTATTCTCTTTATCTCGAAAATTGGCCCTACTCCAGACGAGGAAAAGCATCCCCATAGCATCAAATTTCCTGCGCCATGTTTAATTGTTTTTTTTTTTTTTTTTGTATGATTCGGATTGAAAGCTGAATTTTTCCTTCGTCTAACATATACCATTCTGTCTGATCCAAACATATTAATTTTGTTTTCATGAGACCATAAAAGTTTTCACGGTTCAGTTGACGATGAGCAAAAGTGAGTCTTTTTTCAATATTCTTTGTGCTTAGATATGGCACTATTCTTGCAAAATGTACCTTTAAACCAATTTCAATCAGTCTATTTCTAATTGTGCGACTGGTAACTGATGCCTGCATGTCATTTTTGAGGTCCTCTAATGATAGGATTTCGATTTACGAACTAATAAGGAATCAAACTTTTGGGTTGTGGCTCGCTTTCTACCCCGAGTTTCCTTTCTGTCTGTGAAATGAAGGGCCGAAAATACTTTTTTTGCTGAGCGCTTCATAATCTGAGAAATTTGTCTTATGGTTTTCCCCTCATTCTTCAGTTTTTTTTATTGTATTTCTATCTCCAGCTGTACAATGTACTCCACGACCCATTCTGAATATAAAAGACCACTTTTTGAAACGATTAACTTACGTTGAACTATCAAAAAGAAACACATCATCTGTGAGATTGGTTTAGATATCTTGAAAAACAAAAAAGTTTTTTATACTAAATGTTGATTTTAACCGACCGTTCCTATTGCAGCTATATGATAGACGGCCTTTATAGCCAATTTTTTAACTATATACTTAAAAAATTGGTCTAGATATTTTGTATTAATTTCATAGTGATATGTATTCTAGAAGTATTTTTGGTCGCGTCTCCATACAAGCCCAACGACTGTGCATTGGTCTCCAATCGCAAGTAAAAGCACGCTCCATAAGCCGATATGCTAGCATCACAGATTCGATGCAACTTATTGGTTGTGGTTGCAGTATGAATCGTGGAAATTTTAAGTTCTGGTCGACTGATAACTGGGAGGTCAACTCCCCCCATGACGAAATAATGGGCTCTGACAACGCGTCATCCCACTCCACCTTAGCACTCCATAGGGATTGCAGAAAGATTTTAGATTTGGCGATGGCTGGAGTAATCAATCCTCGCGGATCATAGAACTTGGCTATTGTTGACAATGCACTGCGCTTGGTGGGTCGATGATTTTTTGGTATTTGAAAAATGAAATAGAAGCTGATCATAAGATGGATCCCAGACAAATCCCAATGCCTTGGCAATATCCAATCCATCGTGATTTGATTTGATTAACTGCTCCTTGTCGCAGTCAGACTCTCCTTCCAGGGCAGTTGCTTCATTCGAACACTATTTGCGGATTGGAAAGTGGCCTTGCGACAATAGTTCTTTCACCTGGCGACGAATTTCTCTCACCTCGTCAACTGAGCCCCCACCAGAGATTGAATCGTCCACATAAAAATCGTCGAACAATTTTTGCTCTAATTGAAAATGATTCCTCCTCATCATTAGAGAGTTGATGCACGGCTCTTATAGCCAAGAAGGAAGCTGGCTTGGTTCCATAAGTCAACGTGTTCAGTTTGAAAACAAGGCTATTTTAAAAAATCAACAGCGAAGCAGTGTATTGAATATTTTTGCCTGAATTGTTGGCCCTGCAAAAAGTAAGTCGTTAAGAGAAGTCGTCCTAGCAGATCCATCAAACACGACACGATGTAGCGCTTGTATTTAAATACATGTAGAGTGACGTTAGCGCCATCTAGGAGTCGTTCTGCGAACGGGCTTGGGGCAAAAGGAAATCAGCAAGGAGAGTAACAGACCTTTCTGTCAACTTTCCCTGGCTCTATCTCCCTTGTTCCTAGGGGTTACCGCCACTTTTTGGGCGTCTAGATCTTTCTTTTCCAATCGTTTCGTCAGAGGGTGAGGTTGTGCTGGGAGAAAGTATTCCCAAATTTAACTTGACTTTACAAAAGTGAGAGCAAGCAGCCCGTAACTAACGGCCGGAAAAGCATTTATACACCCAGCGTAGCGCTAAGGCCTAGTTGGTAAGTTCATACAACTGGGATTTTGGTGGATATGAAATTCTGTAACATTTGTGTTATTAGGAATTTATTGCCGAAAATAATAAAACGCATATATTGAGTGGAGTTTGGCGAAAGAGAAGAAGACCCGAGTGCGCCCTGGAACCGCCGAAGTCAGGCAGCAAAAGCTCAACCGATCGCCGCTCCAGTTTGAGTTTTTTTTTGGAGTCCCGCAGTCTTCGCGCAGCCGCCTTAGGGGCGTGTCTCAACGTCGCCGGGGAGAATGCAGTTTTTAAAAATATAAAAATCGCGGCAGGGCAGTGAATCCTCTATTTTTTTTATTTCAAATAGGCGAAAAGAAAGTTATGTGTGCCTTTGCCTGAAAATTCGCCCTTTTGAATGCCCAAAAATCCCAGAAACAAAAACTGAAAAAGGGAGAATTTTAAAATCATTGTATGGCGAAACCATAAAAATGTATTGCATAAGACTAAGTCGAAGGAAATCAGCAAAGGAGGAAAATTAAGGAGCCACGAGGAAATTATGTTTTTTTAGTTAAGTTTAATTTAATATTTATTTTTGCGTTGGCGTGATTGCATAATTGCCAGCGGATGAGTGAAAAAAAATATTTTTTTTTGTGAGCGAAAATGATGATAGAGAGGCAAAGAGCAAAATTGAGTGCTTTTAGTATTTGTGTGAATTTTGAGTGATTTCTGCCCTGTGATTCGAGTTTTTTTGTCGTTTTTCTTTGTCCGCCGTATTTTCTAATTTTCAGGTTTTTCTTAGGAAAGCGCTTTCTTCGAGGAGGACCTCCACAACATGTTGGTGAACAAGTGAGTTCTGAATGTGTCAAATTAAAAAAAAATGATTCTGTGGCAAGTTAAAAATATTTAAAAAAAATCCACAGAAATAAGAAAGAAAAGAATGAGAGTCCAAAGGTCATAAAAATTAAAAAAAAAAAAAAAAAAAAAAAAAAAAAAAAAAAAAAAAGGAAAAATGATTAAATAATTAAAATTGCGTTTTGAATCCCTTAAATTTTGCTTAATTTTTTTGCCATGAAAATCTGATTCGCCTTTACTCTAAAGAATGGAGAAAAGTAACCTAAAAATAATTCGTTTCTATTAAACTTTATTATTTATAACATTGTTTTATTAAGCTCATCCCTTTTAGCAGCATGCAAATTTATATTTTTATCCAAACCATAATTTTTGCCATTTAATTTCATATTTGAATTATATTACACATTTACATTATATTATACACTTTACATATTTTATATTTTCATATTTTATATTTTTGTGTTTTTATATGTCTTTATGCTAGGTTTTAATTCGTATTTTTATTTATTAAAAAATTTTCCCCATGAAATACCCACATTTTTCTGTTAGGTTCTAAATAAAAATTATAATGTTTTAATTCAACTGATTTATGACTCGACATGATGTGAACCCCTAACACCCCTGCACCCCAATGGGACCGCTTAAATAATTAATAATTTCATGGTAGTAAGGCGGTCAAAGGATGGGAGGGCAATGTGAGTCTCAATAACATCTGAGATTTTATGGTGTGCGAGGATAGGAAAAGTGCAATAGTCCCCCAAATTAGTTTTAGTTCGATTTCCGTAAAGTCAGGTTAAAATATATAGCATTTCGTCCCTTTGTTTATGCTTTTCCTTTCACGCGATCTCTTTTTGAAATAAATAATGAAAATAGGCTATACGAAAGAAGTAGCAAAGACCCACACCACTAGTCGACGAGCCCAGCCGGAGAACATTTCGCGTGAGCGCTTCTTTTCGAACAACATCTCAGCCTGAATAATTTTTAATGTTCGTTACAACGAAGCTTCGTGCTATCCTGCTTGTGTACGCAATGGTGGGGCAAAAAGAATTGTGACACCGATGGTTCCTGCGTAACAAGAGACATGTGGCCTAGATCGATATACTGAATGCTGAATACTGAGCTTTTAGGGCCAGTTTAGCTTCCAAACTCCTGAAACGACGACGAGCCAAGCAATAGGGTATCGAAACCTGAAGTAGTCAAGAGACGAACAGAATATTGACCATTATTAAGTCTGGTGAAATTTTCGTTGAAGAGTTGCTCACATCGCAAGTCTTTCGGCAACAACGATGTCTTCGATGAACTGAAGTCTTCAATTTCCCAAAATCGCTTTACTACGGCAGCAAGTGTGTCATCATCAGAATGATCCTTGACAATGGCAGCTAAGACAGACTTTTGATTTTACGTACTCGACAGCCCTCCAGAGACGATCCAACTAAGCTTGGTGTTCTGAAGTGTTGGCAAAGTGCTATCCATATGAATTTGTCCCGTAGCAATTATTAAAAGGTCAATTAAAAGGTCAATTCGTTGCGATTGGTTAAAATAGAGATCAGCGAGCGAAATGTTTTGAGGAATCCTCCAGGATGTTGCATTTATGTTGAAATGGGGCTGATAATCCGTGATACTGCGAGTCACCACAGCTGAGAATGACGATATCTGGCATCCCGTGATTGCGCAAGAATATCGAATGCTCGTCGGAATTCAACGAGGATTCCTCGATCCCAGAGACGAGTTTTTGCGATTTCCTAGGGTTCAAATTTAGTTGGTTTGCTAGGCGACGCTGAATCTAAAATTGCTCGGCAAGGCATAAAGGCTCCAATTCAGTTTCTTACGTAGATAATAGCAGTTGGCAGCAACAAGTAGTCGATCGGCATAATATTTGATGATCAGGATGCGATGATGACTGAGCACATGATACTTATGTTGATGAAGTCGACGATAATGGTTGAGAGCTTAAGAGTGGGTCGGATGAGGGAGATGAAAATGAGGTGGATGGTGCGGATGGGCCTTGATTCATATGCAATAATGAGTGGTGCTTCATGCGACAATATCTACAATGACTCGATTTGCGTTGCTGCAAACTGTACCCCTTGCCCAAACAGTTGAGGCAAAGGTCCAACTTCTTTGCTTCTCTATACCAAAGATTCGGACTCAAATTTAAAAATCTAGAACACTTTGGCAAATAATGATCCCTTGCATCTCTAAGGAAACATATCGGCTGATTTGAGTTAGTAGTAGTATTTCGGTTATATTTGTGAAAGATTTTTCCAACACCTCTTCTCCAAAAAAGACTCCGTAGAATCCCACGAAGACAGCTTAGTGATTGACAAATCCTCTTCCCATTTTTCCGCGTCCTCTGATCCAGATTGCGAGCGACGATGTAAATCAGGAGCTTATCCAAAATCTGATGCGTAGTGGCGAGGGTTCGGATTGCCCGGAGATGCGAATTCATTAAGTCGCTGAGCTCCCGTAGACCCTTGGCCGAGTCCTTCTCAACACCCTTTAAACCAAATATTGCCTGAACGTGTGCCTGAGTGTAAAACTTTATTATCAAATCGATTTATGAGCAAATTCAAAGCCTTTTTTTAATTGGCATTCGAGGGTTCGAGCGAGCGTATAGTCTCCAGAGCCACACCGCCTACACTTGACCTTAGATATTTTAGTTTTTAGATCACTGAGCTCACTGTCATCATCATTTCCGATGACCGTGGTAAAAGTCTGGCCACTCAGAGTGGTTTCCTAGATAGGAAAGAAAGATCTCCATGGTTAATCATGTCAATAGATGTAGAGTTGACGGCTTTTAAGTCCGGCAATCGTGACTTGCGATGAGCCGCTAGACCACGATTTAGTTTCGCCTTGACATCCATGAACTCTGCCGAAAATTCCAACCGCTGGTCACTCGCAATTTCCGTAATATCCAATCTTTCCAGCGATGCCGAATCAACCAAAATTTCATCGAGTTCACTTGTCGCAAAATGGATTGGGCCTTGGCCCGGGGGCCGAACCGAGTTTTCCAGATTGGACATATTTCGTTCACGCGCAATGTGATATTAATAAAAAAGAAATAAATAAATAATAATAAATAAAAACAAGAAAGGAAGCTAACTTCGGCTCGCCAAAGTTTGTATACCCTTGCAGATTCCAATTGTATAAATTATAACCTATCCCTATCTAAATTAATATGAACTACTTCCTTATTCATAAAATTTTTTACAGTTTTACATTTTTTTTTTACATTTTTACATTTAAAGTAAAATGCAGTTTCCCTCCACATTTACCGATCGTTTGATTGGCAGCTATATGATTTAGTCGTCCGATTCTTATGAAATTTCCAACAAAATTCAGAAAAAAAAAATACTAGCATCTCAAAGTATAAGAAATTATGTTAAAAACTGACAAAGCTATTATATTTTTTTCTAAAATTTTCCCGACCGTTCCTATGGCAGCTATATGATATAGTAGTCCGATTTTTATAAAATTGAATCCAAAAATATAGAAAGCGCATAACCGAGAGTTGATCAATATATGTTAAAAAACAGTGAAGTTATAATTTTTTTTTTTCAACAAATTTACGGATCGGTTGTATGGCAGCTATATGATATAGTTGACCGGCCCGTTCCGACTTATGAACGAGTGAGAGTATATTGAAGACTAACTGCAAAGTTTCATTAAGATAGCTTCAAAACTGAGAGACTAGTTTGCGTATAATTGGACAGACGGACGGGCAGACGGACAGACGGACAATACTAGATCGACTCGGCTGTTGATGCTGATCAAGAATATATATATTTTATAGGGTCAGAAATGCCTCCTTCATTGCGTTGCAAATTTTTGACTGAAATTATAATAATAAATAAACACCCTTTAGGTTTTACCGCGAAAATGCAGCGGCGCCGAGATGCAACGGAAACTTTAACTTTGTTGTTTTTGTTGTTCTTGGTGCTAGATTGCTTGCCTAGCAACAGTGAATATAACTGTCGAACGAATGTATGTTTGTATGACGATGGCTATATGCACATATATATATATATGTATTTATGCAATATCCCAGCCCAGCAGACAATGAAGCGAACCTAAGCGGATGAATCCGACAAATGTCCGCTAAAGATATTAAACACGGACAATAAATCGGAATTTAGGAATTTAGGTTCGCTAAATGCTCAAAAACGAAGGATACTCGGAACTATTGCGTCCCTCGTGAAAAGGCCGAAATAGTCTCGCTAACGGACACTGAAACGTACAGTGAGCGGGCAAATAGCGGAATCACAGCAATAGGATTGCCTAATTATCAAAATCTGCTCCGAAAACGGACGCTAAAACGGCCAATCAGTGGGACCCGTGCAAGTGCCGCAAATGTCCCGCTTATTCTTACATCAATTCCTAGTCGCGCGTTTTGCGAACGTCGTCGTCACCGCGTTGTAGTTGTTGTTTTCTTCTAATAAACCGCTACTTTTGAAATGAAGCTTGTCGCTTAACTCTTCTGGTTTGTGACATTTTTGTATGTACAAATTGTGTTTTGCTGTACTGCCACACGCTATCCCTCGCCGCTGTCCGTGAAGGGTGAGGAGTTGCGATCCTCTTGCCACCGTAGCTGGTCCAGGGGAAGGGGTGGTGACGCAACTGTCACCGTGGCTAGCTGCAGGTATAGATGAACCGGGCGGTCGCCACTGGCTCTTCTCTCTCTTCTTATGAAGGCTACGTCGGGAGTAACTAACTCCGTTGCTAACGGCCCTTAAGGCTCGATAACCAATTTCAATTAAATAAAATAAATGTGGACGGCCAATGCCGGAGTTTTATATTTATTGAATATCCAAATTAAAACTGAAACATATAAGACTTTACGTAAGCTATGCGCGGCCGGCAAGCCGAACGCTCGTGTAGCAAAGTGCTGACACTAGCAAAACCAACATAACTCAACATACAGTGACGAAGAGCGCAGCAGGTGTAGCGCACCTATGCGCGCATGACTAGGTGCTGGCGGTCTGCTCCGTAAATTTATATATGAGATATGGATAAATTATAAAAATTCCAATTGCAATCTGCAGGGGTAAAACGACTTCTGAGCTTTCTTTACTGTTGGTTAATTTTACTATTAATCGTCACAGAATTTGATATGGGCCTAAAATTCTTAGCCCTTATACTTCTGCTTCAATTATTTAGACTACCATCGAAAGTTTAAAAGTATTAAAATATTGCAAGTCCTTTTATATTGCTAGATTATAACTAACTTGTAAGTTACTTAACTTACTTCTTTTTTTTTTTCTTATATTAAAACCGTTTTTTTCTCCTGCTTTAAGGATAAACTTTTTGATAGTGATGTCTTGACAAGTATAGAGTCATTGGATCGGCACGCGACAGAGGATCGAGGTGATATAACTGAGGAACGATTGGATGGTGATGGCTTTGGAGATTGCTTTGGACGTAAGTGCAAAACAATTCGATATATTACTTTAATTTATTTGAGAGAACAACAAATTTATTTACGAAATTGTTGTTTTTGGCTCCTTTGACTTATTTACTCTTATGTTCTTTCTACTAATTTTTCCTTGCTTATTTTTGTTTAGTTCTATATATTGAATTCTTTCTATATATTGAATTATTTAATTCGAATTATTTATTATATAAAAACAACCAAACGGAGAAATAAATATTCGGGAAAACAGCTCAAACACCCTTTTGTCATGCTAAAAGGTTTATTTTCAAAAGTTATATGATTCCGCTAGCAGTCTCGAAATTGCCCGTACTCACGTTCATCCTCTCTCTATCCAAATTTACGTGTAATAAATACTAATTTACATTCCAATACACGTTACGAAAAACCCAGAAAAGTTACATATTATCGAGTGCAACTTCAAGTTTAAGCCGCAGCAGAATTAAAAAGAAAAGTAATGTAAAGTTCATTTTTAAATTTTATACTGACGTTTCAAATATTACAAGAGTTTATTCACTGAACCTCTAAGTTTTTAACATTTTCATAAAAATAGAATTTTTATGGCAAGAACTACTGAAAAATTACTGCTGTTTTTAAAAACTTTTTAGAAAAACAATCATATTTGTATTCTAAAATATTTATTGTAAATATATTATTTAACCCATACGCACATTATTAGAAACGAAGCACAATGTTGCATATAACTTAATGTATTAAGTAGTTAAACGTTTTTTTTAAAGAGCTTCAATTTTTAAGCAACTTTCAGTCATTTTTCATTTCGGCAGAAATTTGAAGATTTATCATTTTTTGTTTTGTCTTTTTTTTTTTTATTTTTAAATAAAAGTCAATCAATTATCATG
Source organism: Drosophila watanabei (assembly GCA_008042575.1). Lineage (NCBI taxonomy): Eukaryota > Metazoa > Arthropoda > Insecta > Diptera > Drosophilidae > Drosophila > Drosophila watanabei. Next base: position 3,600 of record VNJS01017989.1, on the reverse strand, counting down.
AATCTTTGGATATAGCTAAAGCTAATATCGTTGATGATAAAAAAAAAATTAGTCAGAAAAAAATTTACAAAATGGCGGACTTGCCGCAGCGCCTCCAGCTATGTATTAGTGTCCTGGCTATGGGCAGGATACAGCTCGTATTTCGCGTATTTGAACCTCAAAATCCCAGAAGAAATTATGACAAACAAATTTTTCTTTTAATTTTGAATGAAAAATGTTGATTTTAGCAAGTAAGTTATTACTTCTAACCCCCTTAACAAATACTACAACTTATATTTAATACCCACATTGAAAAGAAGATAATTTCATTGTGATGATAATCCGATATCTTGCGTAGCTTTTTTTTTGAATCCTCCATAGCATACGCAAAAATGAAAAATTTTAAAGTGAAGAAAAGACGTTATACGTTTACACTTGTATACCTTGCGCAGATAATTGATTTGAGGCCCTTAAAGTTCGAATTTGATTATAACATTTTGAAAGCATATTCCTTAATTAGTAAACAAATTTTTAAAGCAGCAAAATATTCGGCCAAAAAATTTCGGCTGACATGTATATCCCCCCTTAAGTTAATGCAATATTTTTACATAATATATATATATATATATATATATATATATATATATATATATATATATATGGTTTCAAATTGTTTCTTAAAATGCACTGCGCGTCACTAAAACGCTCCAGTATACTCTGCTTTTTTTATTCTCTTATCTCTTTTTTTTTGTGCCAACTAAACTTTATATCTTTTTCACTTCTCAAGCACCAGCATTTTTACTTATGCTCTCTTCATGTGTGTTTATGTGTGCGAGCTAGGTATACTTTATATCTCTTAATGATATCGTTCGGATCAGCCAGAAATTACCATATAATTCTTAACTCTAACGGGGATTTGATCCTGTGTGCCTTACGGGAATTTGATCTTGTGCGCCTATTTGATACACTGGGCTTCATGCCTAAACCTATTTAATTTTACTTTGATCGATTCACACAGAAAATGTCTGCACGTGCTTTGCATTATCAGATTAGCGTACCCCAAATACATTTTTTTTCGAATTTTTCTGTGCCCAACAAACAATTTTTTTTTATTTATGTATTATTTTTTTTGCTGTTAAGTTAAACATACAATATGGGCAGAGGAAATCGAAATTATAGCGTTCGGTTATTGTGGTCTTCCATTCCACAAAATCCAATCTTCTTCAAAATAAGCAATCCTATAAAAACACTTCAATGGATGCGACAACCGTGTTATTAATGTAGCAGATCGCTAGGCTCTAAGTCCCACAACTCTAGCGTCAAAATAATAGAATAACCTGGTGTTAGTGCAAGCAAATGAAGTGTTCTAGAGGTGATCAATCAGTTTGTATACCCTTTCAGATTGCAATTAGATTATTAATAATTTATCCATATCTATAGTATTAAGATTAAAATATATAAATGGAAAAACTGCGAAGAAATGTTTTTCATATCCATAAAAAATTTATTTTACTTTTACAAAATAGCATTTTCATCTACGTTTCCAGATCATTCGTATAGCAGCTTTATATAAATTGAAATTCTGAAATATTAAAAAAATCCCATAAATCAGAATACATGAAGATATGTTAAAAAAACAGCGAAGTTATAATTTTTAAAAAACAAATTTCCGTTCGTTCCTATGGCAGCTACATGATATAGTCGTCCGATTTTTATACCCTTGTAGGGTATTATAATTTTAGTCAAAAGTTTGCAACGCAGGGGAGGAGTCATCTCCGACCCTATAATATACTTTATATTCTTGATCAGCATCAACAGCCGTGTCGATCTAGCCATATCTTCTTGTACTTTGAACATTCAATATTATTCTTGATTTCGTTTTAAATTTCACAAAAAAAGCGGACGACATATAGCGACATTAAGCTGCAAAGTAGTCGTTTTCTCCTCACGGTTGGTGACAGGCTCCAGACAGGAGCCATCTAAATACGGTGCTTTGGGTCGCCGGTAATTTATACTGAACATTCAAGAAGCCCGGCAGTATCACTTGGGGTACTCATCAGCACCAGGGACTGCGCAGATCGTAGCGGGGAAATATAACCACTCACCAGTTAGTGTGATGGCCTGGAATTAGGTCCGCACGGTATTACTCAGCTTCCGGATTAGAGTGCGGATGCGCACGTGAGGATGTTGGTGTTGGTCTTGGAACCCACAGTGGCCGAACAAAACTGTTCGGCAGGTGGAAACACGTAGCCAGCGAAGCGTCGATGCAACTCGTAGGTGTGCAAGGGTAGGTGAGCACCGCGGTTTAAAAGACTCGCGTCCCGGTAGCAATCCGCACCAGAGCTGTCGGGAGAATGTTAACGCTGAGCCCCTAAAGCAATGAAGACTGAAAAGGCGCCGTCGGCGTTCCGGCAGTGCTCTGCGAGGCAGCTGTTAGCTAAGAGCGGCGGACGAATGCTAAGGAGCGGCAACTTTACGACGAGAGGGAGGGGACAATCGACTGGCTTCGAGGCATACGTCTTTCCTATTGATTAGAACTATAATTTTTTTTCTCACACTTTGTTTTTGTTTACTGAATCTTCTCCTTAGAAGACTAACAACAGGTGTATCAAATTTTATACTATAACCTAACTAACAGTTATATATAGACTGGAACAGCAAAGTGGTCATGACAAATTATGGAAACCGCAGTCAAATCCCTTGCCAGATGCTTTCGGTAGGTTGATAATTTCCCCATTTTTTTTTTTTTTTATTCAATATTTATTATAATAGGTAGGGGGGGATAAATTAGAACAAGGTGGTGCGGTATAGACGGCATTAACAATAACAAGGACAGGGCTTTCGCGGTACGGCCGCAAAGCAATGCTTCGCAAAAGCAAGGCCCTCGTTAGCCGCCGCTCCTAAGGCGCTCATCCGTCCTGAGCTTGCACATTACAGCTCATGGCCTGCCAGTTGTCCTCACTGGCTACCATCAGCGTGGTCAAGTTGGTCCACGCTGGCCTCGTCGCCGAGATGCGCCTCCAGTTGCCTCCGCTCTCTGACGAATCTCCCGCAGGCGAACACTACGTGCTCGGTGGTCTCCTCGAGTTCGTCGGCACACCAAGTGCAGGCAGCGCTGTCCGTGTGCCCCAGTCTGGAGGTAACCTCCGAAGCACCCATGCCCGCTGAGTACCTCGGTCAGCTAGAAGTTAACCTGGCCGTGTTTTCTACCAAGCGACTCCTTCAACCTAGGGATGAGCGGGATTGTCAGGTTGAAAGCGGGGCCGTCTTGACAGCAGAGCGTACCAGCTTCTTCTCAACCAGAGAGAGGGTTCTACCGTGGAGCTGCTCAAAAAGGGTCACATGTTCTTTGGCGAGGAGATCCAGCGGGGCGGTACCGGCTAAGACCAGAGCCGCCTGGTCATACACCGTACGGAACGCGCTGCAAACTCGCAGAGCGACGAGCCGGTGCGTGGCGTTCATTCCCCTGCTGGACGAGGGTGTCTCCATTGCATGCGCCCATACAGGGGCAGCATACAGCAGAGTTGCTCTCGTCGTTGGCTGGCACAAACCCCCCAACTGAACCCTCCACGAGGGTGCCGGCTGGGCAATGGGCACCGTCTTGCCATGGAGCAATGGGCA
>VNJS01017987.1:0-11808 GCA_008042575.1 Drosophila watanabei | reverse complement strand
TCCGATCGGAGCCAATCCGATCCGAAGGGGGGTTCTAAATCATTGGAATCGTCGCTTCGGCGGCGTTTCAGTTTCGTCGTCATTGACCCAAATGCGCGCATCGTTCGGACGCCGCTTGTCATTGTCATCGTTGTCGCGTTGATATTGTGGTTGTTGTTAATTTTCTTTGTTTTTTTATTATTGTAATATTGTGGAAGTTTTGTTGTATTTATTTTGTACTTTTGTGGCTGTTGTCGGTGGTGTTGCCTACGCCTGAAGCAAACCTCTTGAAACAGAGGGTTTAATTTTCTGAGCAAGGTTTTAATTTAAAGTTTAAAGTGAAGTTATAGAAACTTATGAACTTGAATTTCCTTACAGCAGCAAGGAGCTACTTTAAAATAAAAGGTAAATAAATATCCTGGCCTAAAAACATTGTCTTTACAATAGCTTCCTTTCTTGTTATATATTCAGTTTGTGACGGTTTTATTGCTTTATATATTTTACTTGAAATAAAGGGGTTTCTATTTTAAACCTCTTTTATTTTTTTGAGGTAAATACATTTAAAATAATTAATTTTAAGTACGGACATACCAGTATTTGTTAAAAATTAAAAAAGATGAATTAATGTAAGCATTGCATAAACATCGGGACCTTTAAGTGGGAGACTTTAAGATATGTTTCAAAAGAAATTTTATGAAAAATTAACCCTTCTTCTCAATTTTAGTTTCTATGGTTTCTCATAAGTTTTTAATTTGAAAATATGTACAAACTTCCACAGCACAAATGTCGATGCTAGAATGAAGCTTATGTTAACACATAAAAATATTTCATGAACTGCTATTTTCAAGACCTCCAAATAGCAAAAGATTTCTCAGAATTGTAGGAACAAAAAAGGAAACCAAAGGGTATAATAATTTCACCATAACAGAGATACAAAAGTATCTTTTTGTTCTTGTCATTTAAAGTTTTTGTTATTTTGCAATTTGTTGTGGGGCGACAAATTTCCGTTCCATTGGCGGCTTTCGGCTTTCGGCGATCAGCCTTTGGCTTTCGGCATTTTGAGTGCCTGCCCATAAATCTGCGGCGAGATTTCGGCGAGGATTTGTCTGAATCCTGGCCGGGATCAGGGCATATATCATTCCATCATTGTGTGTATGTTTTTTGTTTCCTTTTTTTGTATTTATTTTTTGCCCATTCCCACGCCTTTGATGTTGAAAACTAAATTACCGACCGGCAGCGGCAAAACATAACGAAACGAAACGAAAACCCATCAACGGGCGGCGGAGTCAACGGATCGACGGGCCGTATATATGAGTAATCAAGCCGACATGGCCGGCATTAGCATATATGCAGATATATACAGATATCTTGTGTGTGGCCAAAGCGAAATGTATGAATGGCCGTGTCCCGGCGTGTGGCGCCCAGCCTATGCCAATTATTCAATGCGGGTGCAGTCGTACACGGATTCGGATTCGGATTTGGACTCTCGACAGGGACTGGGACTGGGATCCGGGACAGAACAAAGGGGACCACCGTCGGAGCCAACGAAATTACGCATGCAGGGCGTTGCACAAAAATAAAATAAAAGAAAAATAAAATACAACAAGCGACACACCACCTCACTCATCGACACATGCACTTGGCTTGTTTTCTTAACAAATTGTGTAGAAACTGTGCACGCTGGCTACAAGGTACCAATAAAACCACGGGGGTTAACGATATAAATCGGGTTTAATGATTCTACTTTAAAAAATAGTACGAGTAACCTTCTTTGTAGCAAACTGATTTATAGGTTTGTGATTTCATTTACTAAGGTTACATAAAGAGTATTAAAATTTAAATTCTTTCTTTAAAAAAGACGCATTAGGTTTGCTTTCAGAGACCTTACTGTACAAGCTGCTGGGCTTCGCCTATTGGCAACTTGTGGATGGCTTTTTGTTTTGTATTTCACATACCAATATTTTTCCTAATTTCTCAGCTCGACCAATAATTAATTTGTTGGGAAAAAGGGCCACACCTGGTCAAAAGCGCCGCCAGCGCTCGATAATTATCATGTGTAAGCGGCCTCGGGTTTTATATTTTGTTTCTTTATTTATATATTTTTTTCTTTTTTGGGATGTTGAATGTTGGCCATCAGGGGAGAAACCACCGTTACTTTTGCCAAATTGTCTTCGATGGCCAACAATTGATATTTTGGCGTTTGTTATTTATTTTTAATTTGTCTTGCAAAATTGATGTTGTGGGTTGAGCAAAGAGCCGGGATTCCATCAATTGATTAAAATAGCTTTGTCTGCAGGAACATTATGGGAGGGTTATATAAGCCGCCGGAGGAATTCGATATTTTGGCAACGATAAATATAGTTTTCGGAATGTGAAAAAAAACAAAAAGCCAGCAAATAAATGTGGGCTATAAATCAACCTCTAAACTTGTAAGTTGTGAGTAAATTACAGTCTGAAAAGCTGTTAATATTTGCAAATTAGATATGAATTTATAGCACAATTTGGACGTAATTAAATGACTTTGCCATTTGTTATGCTATTTACAGGTTAATTATTTTCTCAAGTACCACTTAAAGTATAAATAGATACAATGGTACATTCAAGAGAAGTTTAATCTTTCAGAGAATCAATGATAGACTTTGTTTCTTTAAAGTTTTCAGTTTGTCTGCTCCACATACGGAGTTGTAAAATTCTCCGATTTATCTTTTGTTTGCACAATTTCGGTTGCAATTTCCTCCTTTTTGGCTGCTCCATTTGATTTCCTATTCCACATGTTTCCTGTATCAATTTACCAGTGCGAATATTCTGGTAAATTTTCTATTATTAGAAGCTTTATTTAACACTCCCTCTGGGCACTATTTGGCCAATGTTTTTCCGAAGCAACGCCATATATCTTTTGAACTTTTGCAGCAACAAAGCAACTCACTTTTTATATATATTTATTGCCGTCAACGTCACATTTCCGCTTGATCTGGCGCGGATTGGCCATCAGCGGAACGTCATTGGCACCACCAACATTTACATTCACATCCACCACATCCACAGTCCACGATGCACCACCGCAGGGGAATCCAAGAGCACGTCCATGTCCGTGCCCATGCAGATGCCACATTTGATTCGGATCACTCCGGCCACACCTACAAATTGTTTGTGCTCCCCCAAGAGTGTGTGCATATTGCGAGGGCTGAGGAGAGCTTCTATATACTTTAACACAATATATATATATTATATATGTGTATATAAGGTATAATTGCAGAGAAAGAATCGGTCATGAATGAGTCACGTATCATCGCTTTACATGGCTTTAATTGGTTCTTTCTGAACCTCAGAGTTAGTGTCGGTGGTTTGAGTTATGGGTTAATTTATGTTTATATATTCATATATTACTGTTATATTCTTCTTTTCATTTAAAAAATATAAAACTAATTTAAGAAATTCTAGGAAATAAATCTAAGAAATCTCCCTATTTGGTTAATGTAAAATGTTTCATGGTTTGCTTAGATGTGTTTATTAGGTAGAATTATATTTTAATATTTAACCAATTTCAAATCGTTTTAATTTCTCCCCGTGCAGAGACCTGCCCCGCTTGTGTGGGGCCAATTTTTCGCAATGCAGCAAAGGGGAAGGAGAATGCGACTATATGGCTATATGGCTATATAGCTATATGGCGATATGGCGATGGAGATGGCACCGAGAGTGGGACGAAAATAGATCAGGTCTAGGCTGTCATGCTGGCTGCACGGCCGGAATGCCACGGCAGCAGTGTTCTTGGAAGACCCGTACCACTCCCCCTCTCTTCGTACACACACAAACACAAACACTCGGTGTGGTGCTGCAAATTGTTGTTTGCATTTTGGAGCAACGCTCTCGGTACTGCTGCGAATTATTTCGTTTTGTGGAAGTTGCAGGAAGTCGCTGCTTACATTGGCCCTCGATTGGGTGCTGAAATTCCATAGGGAATGGGATCGGATGCTGTCACAGTTATGGGTTATGGCGGAGGGCTTGCGATAACAAAGCCCGTTTCGATTTCGAGGCAACTTCAAAGGCAGCCACAAGACTGTTGCAAGTTGCCTGGTGCCTCGTTGCAAGTTGCTGTTACATCAGCACAAGACTCTCAATTACGAGTGCAATTGGCGGGGCACGAGTAGCGGCAAAAACCGGTACCCGCTGGAGGTTCTTCTGGATCGGAGGAGCTGCTAGCTGCCTGCTGCTCCAATCAACCACTTTCAGTTCACAGCTGATCATGAACTTCGGCTAAATCAGCTGAAAACGAGTTTTTATGGCATAATAACGAAACGGTCGGGCAAGAAGTCAGCCGCGGCTCCACAACAATGATGACGATCTGATCTGAGTGTCTGTGTTTGCTCAACTGCTTTTCAGCTTTCCTCGCTATTGGACTTGGTCTCGGACCCTGACTCTGACTTGGACTTGGACTTGGACTTGGACTTGGACTGGGTAATTGAAAAAGTTGTTAGCCACATTAATTCCAAAACGGCCGTAAACTTGTTAATGCATCCACCCGGCCGAAAAGACATTAAAACACCAATAACCGTAGTCATCGATGGCATCGCTTATTCTCTAGATTCGAAGGGTTCATCGGACACAGATTCGGGCCAATAAGGAAGTGCAAAACGGGTAGCTGAAATTATTTGTTTCCCCGATTGTTTTCGGGGGGAAAACTCTGAGAAATTCTGGGAAATTCTGGGAAACTCTTGTATTCTATGCTGCGACCACGAAATGTAATTCTGCGGAACTTCGGACTAGGGACATCTAAGAGGTAACTGCTGCAGCGACAACCACGCCGGGCCAAATCGAAATAAACTTTATGCACGTAAAATTTTAATGAGCACAGCACGAAGTCAATTTCAATGCTAATCCGGCGGCCAAAAGCCAGACGGTCAGACGACCAGACGGATTTGACCAGGAGTTTGGGGGACCACCAAGCAGTTGCAACTTGCTTGTTGCTGGTTGCCTGCTGCTCCTGCTGCTGCTGTTGCTTGTTGCATTTGCTGTTGCTGCACATGTGCCCTAAAGCCACAAATCACGAAGGTGCCGCGATCTGACATCCTACTCACAACCGATCCCCTCAGGCAAGGTGTCGCTAACACTGACTAACAAAGTCCTGGATACAGAAACCCATAAAAACTGCTCGTAAATATGCAGGGTGTTATAGGAGTTTCCTGTGGCTTTTAACGAAAGATATAATATATATCTTGAGGCAAAAACATTTGTAAAAGCAGGAGAGCAAACAGTTTTTGAAATCTAAAACAAATTTTACATAATATAAAATAAGCTAGTTAGGTAACATGTCTTTATGTTTACTTAAAGAAACTTTATTTTAGTTTATTTAAGATTATACTTTCAATAAGAATATATATATTTGCATTTTATATCATAGTAAGATTTCTATAATGCCGACTTCTTTTTTGTTTTGTGTCACCCGGCTGACTAGTGTAAACAGAGAGTTACGCTTGAACTTGACAAATGCCCAAATAACGTGATGCCGAAACAAATCCTGGAGCTGAACCTGAACCGGGAGGTAATTTATTATTGAACCATTTATTAGAGCGTGTCGTTGTCGTGGTCGTGGCGCTCTTTGTTGTAGCTGCTTTGTGTGGATGTTGCCGTTGTTGCAGTTGTTGCATTTGTGGCAAAGTCCACAATTGTCGCTAGGGCTTGTCAGTCATTCATGGGATGATTTGACGGCTTCGTTTGTTCGCTGCACAATTTATAGGTAACTATTTGCTTTGCCCGGAGCGTTTGTGGCATTTGAAGCAGCCGATTCCCACCACGACCAGGTTCATGTCTGGCCAGAGGATTGGAAGTGGGACTGGGACTGGGACTGTGACTGTGACTGGGAATGGGAATGGGGATAGAGCGCCTTTGTCTTGGTCTACCTGTTGGCATTGCAGGAAGCATTCACCTCCACGCACACTCACTACACACTGGCGACACTATCATAATGAGGATAATCACGATGGCGATGATGAGACAAAGACAAAGCAAGACCAAACAAATAAACAGAGAGAACAGAACCGAACCGAACTGAGTTGAACGGAGCAGCAGACGCAAACACAAAAACTAAAGGAACAAAAGTATCCATATATGCATGAGTGTTTCTGCGAGCGCCGTGCCGCGGATTCGGTGTCTGCCACTTGACGTGCCAGCCCCCGGCAGCTTCTCCTCCTCCTCCCTGTCGCAGTCCAAGTCCCAATCCCAATCCCTAACCCAATCCCAAGCCAAACTGCGACTCATCGCTGGCCTGCGGCTTTTGTGCTGGGTTAATTACTAAGCGAGTCACACGCGCTTGAATTATTCAAGGCTATCTTCTGGATGCATTCGTATCTATTGCCAGCTGCTCTCAGATACAGATACAGTGGAGCTGGAGCTGAATGTGCACAGAGCTATTTTCTAAATTGTGTCACAGTATCTTGAAGATTTCCTTTAAATTCTTACATAACTGCCTTAAAAATGTACCTAAAATATGTGATAGTATCTTTAAGATTTATATACTCTTTCTTAGATAATTTCTGCATTTTATACTTGTTAAAATATTCACGTAATTTTCCTATTTATTTAATATTATCCTTATGTTTTTCTCACTAATTTTTCTGAGTACACTGAAATCATCTTAGAGAAGCCCCAACGCCATCTCCCGAACCAGTACCTGAGGATCGTAGTGCACACGCGTCTGGTAACTCAATCTGCCGGACTGCACAGGTGAGCAAGGGGAAAACGGTGGATGGCAGACACCACCTGGCTTTGTTTTGTTCGGGGCGACAGCGTTTATGACTAAGTATTTTATAATGAAGTGGCAAATGTGTAGCTGCGGAGTTGTCCGGCTAAATAATTGTTAACATTACGCTGCAAATTGTTTGCATTTTGTGTGCTTTTTTTTTACAGAGAGCAGGTTAATATGGATTGCCAGACATACCAAGAAAAGCGTATGTATATTTTACTCCCGGTATCTATGTCTAAAAACTATCTTTTTCAGAACCCCCAGATGGGAATTTATGACTGCATTTAATGGATGAGTTTATGGGTATGGCGCATAGTAATTAAGTAATTAAAGTGTAATGAAACTTGAGAATTTCTGGGAAATTTAAAAGAAATTTGTAATTAAGACAAATCAAATTGAATCAAATTTCTATAAAAGCGTAAAGAAAGAGTTTGAAAGTATAAAAACCTAACTGGTATTCCCTGGAAGACTCTAAATATTTTACCAAGAATAAGTTCCTAAACTCCTGCTGTGCTGGGCTCATTGACCCATCAAATGCTATATCTTAACGCTCCGCCACATATTTCTGTCAAAATAATGGGCAAACTGTGCACACTTTGCTGCATAATAAACCCAGGCGGCGTACGAGTGTAATCCGAATGTTTGCTCATTGACGAGTCCAGTCACATATCATCCATATCCTGAACAGCGACTTCCTTGCTGAACACAGACATATATGTATATATAGATATAGCCGTGCGATCCGTGGAGCCAAACCAAACAACACGTGTTCGAATGGCGAATGCACTCACATGAACACACAGCAAGAGGACGGAGTGAGTGAGTTTTACAAGTTATTTTATGCAAGCCATAAATATGCACTTTACACTTTGCACATTTCTTTCTTTCTCGCCCCTCGGGAGAGTCTCTAATTCCCCGCCAAGGCAAATAATAAAAGAAAAGCAAAACAAGCGGCAAATGCCTGGGCCAGATGCTCTTAGTTAGACCAACACAAATACAAATACTATATCCAGGCAGACATTCGGACACTCAGACACTCAGGCAGTCAGACGGCCAGACACATGGCAGACGCCATGGTCCCGGAGTCGAGTTGAGTTCGGAGTTGGGTCCAGTCCACAGTCCACAGTCCACAGTTCACGGGCCCCTAGAGCCTGCATACAAATTATGTACAAACATGTTTCCAGAAATGTTCAATTCATTATCGCTAACAAATGCCGATCATGTTGTGTTCAACACAGTTCAAAGCACTTTTCTGCAAATTATTGCACAGATCTGCGCTCGATTGATGGCCCGTTTCAAATGCAACTCGGAAGCTCCGTCACTCACTCCCCTCAACTGGAGTGCCACACTCGAGTCCCGTCCACTCTGCTCTCCTAATCGTAATTGCTGTTCGGCTAAGTGATATGCCGTGTTCAGAGAATCTCAATCACACGGAAAGAAATATTTACAAAAGTAAAACAGAAGGTTAAGAAGTATCTTTGAAAAAGTTTAAAACAAAGTACGAATTTAATAGGAAAATGTTTAGTACAATTCAATCTTATTTTAGTGATGAAAATTCTATAGTTTTTGGTTATTTTCGAATATATACTTTAAATATTCCTAAAGATAATTTGTGAATTATAAATTATTACTTAAAGCTCTGAAAGGTTTTACAAAATCGATGTTTAAATGCTAAATCAATAAACGAACAAATATCTAATATTATTTTTATATTTATTGCTAATTTTTATATAAATTTTAGATTCAATATTGTATTTCTAATTCAGATTTCAGTTCAAAAAGTATCTTCTCTTGAGGTTTGATTATTTAATGAAACACCTTTGCTTATAATAATTATCTGCCTACAAAAACTATCAACAAATACTTTAATGTTTTGTTTATCTAGTCAGTAAATAAATGATTATTTTTCGTTCTGTGCTGAATCAGAGTTTGGCAGGAATCTGTTTAGCAGGAATCTGTTTAGCAGACTGTACGGTTTTACCCCATCGCTCCCTTTGCTCGAGAACACTTAATACACAATTTCCGCTCAATGTTCGGGACTGGGGTAAAATGAAAATAAAACGAAAGCAAGAACAAATAAAAAGCGAACCAGAACAGAACAAAACCCTATAAAGTACTTGTGCTCCTCAGCTGCGTAGTGCTGCTGCTGCTGCTGCTGCTGCTGCTGCTGCTGCTGCTGATGTTGCTGCTGTTGCGTCTGCGCACAAAGGCGATTTAAATTACAGAACGTGTCCGGAGAGAATAAAACTTCCATTAAGTTTCGAGGGGCGGGCAGCAGCGCAACACAAATTAAATGGCAATTAACGTGCAGACGCAGCTGCAACTGCCACAGCAACAACGGCGAAACGAGTTGCACAGGTCAAAAATCAGCGGCCATCAACAGATGCCCACGAATTTACGACTCCAAATCAGCGGCAAATGTGCGCGTAGCTGATTGATTCAAATAAGTTTATGTGCTGGGCGAGTATGTGGGTCACGCCGAGCACTTTGCTATACGAGTTTACCCGCAACATTTTATGGCCTGCCTTGCAGCCTCCCACGGACTACGCCGCCACATGCTCCACGCTCCACGGTGCGTATGCGTTACGAAAATTATTATAAATTACAGCGAGCAGAGCAGAGTTGGGGCCTCAGCTTAGAGCTCAGAGCTCCCAGCTGATAAGTAGACCCAGAACCTCCGACAATTCGATTTAGAAGGGGCAACACTCCGCACTCGGCAAACACAACCCACACTTGCCACCGCCGTGTGTCATTGGAAAAATAATACAAAATAATGCGAGACCTCTCTCTTGTCTTGGTCTTGTTAGAATCGAAAAAGCGTGGGTTCGACCGAAGGACACTTCCTATTTGGCTTGTACTTTGAGTTTGACCGTGTGTAATAAGTATGCAAATTGCGAATGCGAGTGGAAGACAATTGATTTTTAATGAATTCCGGGGTCAGGGTCGAGTTGAGAAAAAAAAAATAAGAAAAAACACTTCATTCGACACTACGTGCAGCACTCGACAATTATTGGCCATAAATGCGATAATGAACTTTGACGGTCCGCTAATAAAATGTGAAGCTAGGAATTTACCTCAAAACTATTCGGCGAGGAAATCCTCTGATTTACGCTGATGTGGCGGCTATAAAGAGTTATACTATATAGCTGTTAAGATATAGTATGCGGCACTTTAACGATTATTACTATTCCTTGCAGATTGTAAAAAGATCACACAATAAGAAGGCACTCTTATAACGTATTTCGCAGGCACTACTCGCTCATCACTCTGATTTCGATTTATTTGCGTTTTTATTCGTACTCCGGACGATATACTTGGCACATTTCTTTCGGCGCACTCTGCACTCCCCGAACGGCGCCTCAAAACTACGAATATCTGTTGCACGTTGCACGATTCAGTGGCTATAACTCTGTACATATATTCGTCTTCGGTCGCTTGCGTCGGATCGCTTTCTGCCGCTACCAAGACTGCGCGTCGCGAGTTTAAAATTGTAACTGAAAGCCGCACGACTCCGCGACTTCGAAGCTCTGCTGCCACAGAGCTGACATGCTAGCTTATTTTCAGCTAGATGTGGCATGTACGGTATATGATGTATTATTTTGATATATTGAAGTTTATCTAAAATATATCAACAAGTTATTCGTCATAAATGTCCCAATTCTCCTCAATTTCGATATCAGGTTTCTGAGTTCCCAGAGTCATCGGCACATCGTTAGACTGCTCCTTGGCTAGCCTAATACGACCTTCTTGGGATAGTCCTGGGGTGATGAGCTTAACGCTTATCTTCTATCATGAGTTTCTAATATTCGCAACGCTTTCCGACAGGAGTCCTTCAAGAGTTCGTCGACCGGTGCTCTCTAATTTTATCTGAGGAGTCAAAAAGGACATTTATCTACAGAAGAATATAAATTTCTTCAAAATTTTAAAACCTGTTTTGGAGGGCAAGAAGAATTATTTAAGATGCCGTACCGATTGTTCCGAAGCTAACCAAAACTATTTCTTAAGCTTTTTTATTTTAGTGAATACTTACTATTAGAAAAAGATAACTAGTTAAAAAACATATTTTTATATGAATATATTTATATGAATATTAAAATACAATTAACTTCGTTAAAGAAACCAGCAAAGTTTCAGGTTCGTTTTTGTACGTTTCGCTTTCAGCTACTTTTCCCTCTAGATCTAGCGTTTTTTCAACTTCAGTGCAGCAGACCTGTTTACAGTACGTTGCGCTGTTAGTTTATACCTATTTTAACAGCTCTGTTAGTGGTCAGGGCTCCGCAAGACGCTGTTACGCTAAGTGGCGAAATAGTGGGAGTTGTTGGACCTTATTTAAATCATTATTACTTCTACTACTTTAAAAAATTTAATTTTCAAAAAGTTATACCAAAATGTCTGGTGATAATTTTAATTTTCAAGATTTTCTTAATTGAATATTTGGCTTGAATTTGTAAAGATGAGATGCAGATACAGATACAAATAATGGAATACTTAGTTTTTTGTTCTTTAAAAGAAAACCGTTCTTTAAATAAGTCTTTTTTTTAAATCATTTAATTACCTTAAGTTTTTTTTTTAATAATCAATAATTCAAAACGTTAAAGGTAGACCTTAAGCATTCCCCTTTGTCTTACAAGACACTCTTTGCTTAGCAAGAGGACTGCGTTGCGAAATGCAATCCTCAGTTGGTTTTGACTTGTTGATAAGGGAAAACCACTGCCGAGTGTCCGGTGATATAATCTTGAAAGATTAATTATGCTTGTGAGGAATGTGCGCAGATTGAAGTTCAATAATATTTTCTTATTCGATTGGGTATTCCATTAAGTTGACACTGTAATTAATTACAATATATACAGAGCCAGGACTCATTGTTTTAAAAATGTATTTCATAACCAGAGTACTTTTCACTGCTTGGTTTATTAAAAATCAATCAAAAAATCCTTTACTATTGAACTTCTCTACAACTTAAAGTTGAACAGCCTTAAGGGCCTATAAAATGCTCTATATAAATAGTACATTTCTTGAAAGCTCCACCCTTGTAATTTTGTCAATTACTCGATTTAATCCGTCGAGAACACTTATCGCCTCTTTCCCAG
>VNJS01017985.1:0-19526 GCA_008042575.1 Drosophila watanabei | reverse complement strand
CATTGACGCAATTGAAAAGAATAACAAAATTGTTTACTTGGCGCCGCCAGCCGGTTCGCAAATAGTACTCATAACTTGGCTTATTATTAACAACAAATTCTGGGCAGTGATTTTGGGTTGGCGTTTTGTTGCTGCGTACCAATTTTTACCTGAAATTTTCACGTTTTATTGATTTGTTTCGGTTTAAAATTCAATATTTTCGGAATAACATTATTTTTGTTCAAATTATTTAGGTGCTAACTTTCTTTATGGCTTTACATATACCACAGAAATCAGTCTGACGTTTACATACAATTTGTATAGGTTTTTTTAAGCCCTCTTAAATATGAAATAAATACTTTTGAATGATGAATCTTTCATTCCATGTAATTCTCGTGAGTAACAAATGATAAAACAATGAAGTCATCGGCCTGATATACTAGTTTTTATGAGTCATTACAGCTTGGAAGTACATTTTTTAATCATAAAATATATTAATAAATTGAAACCATTTTTTCTTAATATTTATTACTAATTGTTGATAATTAACTTGAAAGAGTATACCAACTTCGTTAAGGTTCATTTCCATATCTTGGCGCCTTCATTCCGTCACGAACCTGCAATTCACACGTCGAATAGCATTTTGTTTTGATTTTTCCACCTAGCATATTCCTCTAGAAATTCTATTTTTCGCCAGCAGAGTCCATAACCTAGGCTATAAGGTTTTAATAAAATTAGGGAATACCCTCGCTTCGATATCGAAGCTCACCTTGGAGAGCTGTTAGCAGTGGCTTCCCTTATCTTTCTACCATTAAATTAAGGTTGATCTCTTTATGGGCTCACCACAAATACGCCGAAATCCGGGCAAATACTCTTCAAATATTTATATAATTCGTACAATTATAGACTGGCTGCAAATCGTGGCAAATATTTTTAGCATTATCGCCGCTGCTGCGGCGCAATTTCAGTTTCATTTCCGATATCGGCTCTTCAAAAAAGAAAAGAAATCCCCAAATTTAAAGAATAAAATCGCATCTGTAAGTATGTATTTAATGTGGGGCACACGAGCTCACTCCTCTTCCTCTTATTTGCCCGGATTGGGGCGTGTGCTATTGACATTGTATAGCCATTTGGTCATGAATTCGCTGTTCGACGACGTCCAACGCCATCGTCTGGCGGAGAATCTCTCTTTTGGCTGACTGTTCCGTTCGTCTGGCTGTCGGCACTCGAGCGAAGAATTTCTGCATCTCAAGGCTCGCTCGCGATCCGGTTAGATATATCTACAAATTGTACCCCTTGAAGTCTTTAAACTGGGTGAAGGATACAGATAAAAGTGCAGTCGTGCCACCCGTTGTTCTCATATCTTTTCGATCCTGTTTACATGCTAAGATCAAGGGGATAATTTTATTTAGTTTTGATTTAATAAGAAATTAGGAAAATTATAGGGTATAAAAGCAAATACTAACATTGTCGGATATAAAAACTGCTAAGGATCTCCTGGTAAAAAGATCTTTAAATTTATGATCTTTATTATTTCATTCATTATTTTATCTTTCGGCTGCTTAAGGGTAGCTTTTCTCATCAGGCTCCTTCGTTAAATTTCTTTGCCCAACCTTGGCTTCAAATATATAAACCCGAATAACTAATAAAGTTGTTGATTCTTTAACAGTAACAAAGTAACAATAAATTGTTTTGTAAAGTCTACATCTACCTAAACTCAACTTTAACCATTTAAATAAAACCTTAACAACTCAAAAGTAAGTAAAAATTGAGAGTAAATGACCCATAATTATCTGTTGAGTGCTTGGGAGCAGTGGCCGGCATAGGGTTTTCGATTGGAGAAACGTGGCAACCGGGCCAGAAACACATGCAAAGCATATTTATCATCGGATGCCGGCAATTGTGATTTGGCAACTGGCCAGAGGAACACAGACATTCCGCCCACAAACAGCTGGGAATGGGAATGGCAGCGATTTGGCGTGGTCAGTGCCAGGGATTGAAATTGTGGTAACTATTTCGATTGGCCCTGAATCCACGTCTTTGTCAGGGGCGAGCAGCATTCCCGGGCATTTCCAACGCCTTCTATTTTCCCCCCCTGGTTCCTCAGATTTTCCGACTTTCCCCACTGACCCCATCGAATGCGGAAGTGTTGCCGCCGGCGCGATGTGCTCATCGTAGCGCCATCGTTGGCATCTTCGATCACGGCATTAACTCGTGGCCATTGTTCCGGTAATCGATGACGTCGCTATGTCGCTCCCCCTTAGAAAGATTCTCTCTCTCGTTTTTGTTCTAATCAAAGATACGAATACGAATCGTATCTAGATATTTCAGGAAATGCTTTGCATAGTCCGAAAAGTAAAATTTCTTGAATTGGGGGAATTCTTCTCGCCAAAGAGAGAGAAAAACGTCAAAGAAGCGATTACTTTTTGGCTAGCTTACTTTCTATAAGTGGCTTTTCAATGTCAGGGTCGGGTAAAAAGAGACCTGTTGCAGTCTCCACCTACTTAGTACTTGTATTATATGCCGAAATCCCACTGAAATGCTAAGATGCCGTGTCAACGGCTTGCCCGCTAAAAATAAACCATTTTTCATTCAAAAAGAAATTAATAAAATTCACTTTTCAGCCTGCCAACAGAGGAAAATGCCAAATAATTCAAATTTCAGCCGGGGCGTTGTATAATTTGCGAATTAGTTTTGAAAACTGAATGAAATTCAATGGGAACAGTTCGAAATTATATTCATTATTATGATTAAGACTAAGGGAACTTAATTATGGGAATTTAAAAAGGAAAACAAGTGCCCAATTAGCTAAAAACTGTATTCTTTGCTTGCAATCAGTAATTATAATAATACCCTTTGTTAATCCCCTATTTTTTAATATAAGAAAAGAATTCAAATTTTTCACTTGATACTCCGTGATTCATTGAATTATCAAAAAATCTGTTTTGGCTAGTCACAGTTTCGAATTGGCTTTAATTAATTCAAGTCAATTGGATCGCTGACTAATGGAAATCAGCTGATAAACTCAATTTATTCGCCGCGTGTGATTCATTACTATTGGCCAAACAAGTAGGTAAACGACGTTAAAAGACGGGGGGCAATCTCTCCGATTGTTGTCGAGCAATTCCAGCTTGTTGTTGCAGCTGTTTGTCGTTTTCAATTAGGCTGAGCAACTGGCGCGTGTTTTCAATAATACTAACTATTGATACTGAGACAGCTATGGCTACAGATACAGTGCACCAGCAGACAGCCAGGCACGCGGCGGAACGATCAGAAAAGCATCTGAAAGAACCCCGAAATCGCCTCCTGGCACGCACTTGCTCGACGGTCCTCCGCTCTCTGCAAGGATAAGCCACTAATGCAGGCCCAAGGCTTGCCGACATGTCCTTGCCGAGGTAAAAAAATCGATGCTGCACCTGCAGGCGAGCCGCAAGGTCGTCGTTGCCCAGCCATCCGTCAGATAAACAAGCTCGTAGCTTTGAGTAATTACTTATAATTTAATTGGTACCTTAAGTCTCGGTGAAATCCCCGAAATGATTGATGCTGATGTGGCGGCAACACCTCCTTAATTTCATTGCCCACAGGCTGAGTGACAGCTTCCCTTTTCGCCTGTCACCCAAATTGGCCCACTCTGGCCGGGCATCCGGATGAGTAAGCCATTGCCAGCGACAGCGGAACAAGCCCCAAAAAAAAAATATATATATGCACAAACATCAGAATTCAAATAGTCAAATATATTTGCCCAGCAATAACATACGTGAATATATTATATACTCTGTGAAATCTGCGACAGAACACGAACGATAAAATGTTTACTAAAGTAAATTTGGATTTCAGAGCGCATTAAAGCGATCAGAAATTTAATTAATGACAGATTTCCAATAGGAATTTAGATGGGCTTAAGTGCCAAAGACACAAGCATCAAGCATCTGGGAACTTAATATCTTAAAATTCTTTAAAGAAAATGCTTAGATGCGGAAACTTACTGAACTTTGTCCTTAATTTATTATCCACTCTGGTCATTCTCTTCCCCCTTTTCCAGTCACAATAGAATACATATATGCATGTCATGGAAGGAAGTGGCCTCGCCTTTTGGCTGCATTCAAAGTCAATGTCAAGGATGTGTGCGAGCTTCATAGAACAATGGCAGAGGCGAGGCGACAAGCGATGGCTTGTGGCGCCCACTTGCCCACTTATTATCCTAGGCCTTGGCAGTGGCCTTCTCATCCGAGACCGACCGAAAGCGGGACCAAGAGCTCTCCTCTAAATAAATTATTCATGGGTGCAGCACTCTATGGGATGGGGGCTGAAATTCAGGCCAACTCGCAGGCATAACTCTTATCGGATATGGATGGGTTTCCCTGCCAGAGCGAGGAGTAAGAGGAGGAGCTCGGCCTATCTCGACAAGTTTATCACCCATTTTGGCTTCTGACTGATGTAAAAATACCCGAGTGTTGCGTCACTTTTGCCATTTTCCCATCGAAAACGGAACCTTTTATTTTGGGATGTGTGGATGTGCCAGAAAAATAGAGAGCGGGTTGAAGCTCACGCGATATTATATTCTGTGTGCTCTGGTTTATTGCCTTCCCAAGTAATACCCAATAACCTGCCTACCTGCGACGACGTCGCCGGCAAACACTTTCGATAATGGCAAACTATCTGCATTTAGTGTAAGTGTATCTGTATCTTTTGGTTTCGTGTTACGTGCCAGACACTTGACTCTCCGAGTGTTGGGAAAGTTCTAGAGGCTAGCGTCTAAAGCTGGCCAAATTCTTCAGTGAAAGCCATTAAACATTGAATTAAAGAGGAATTCCTGACACCTGCTGATACAATCGCTGAAATGCTTAATTCTCAGTGCATTATCAAGAATTTCTTGCTCCAAAAATACGAACTTTTCATAATATTGATGTCATTTAAAAGTATGGACTTACTATACGGGGTCTAGACAGATCTTGATTTAATATTAAACGTTCTTCCCAATACCATTCATTGGATTGAGTTGCATCTTTCAAGTGAGATTCCCAAGAAACCATTCATGCCAGATAACGAAAACAATAGCTTATAGTAGACCATAGATACAGTTGTACAGCCGAAGTATAATCCCTGATAAAATCCATCGATTGCTGCCACTTAGAGAGCAGTAGAGCAGTTAAGAGCCTTAATCTCTCGCTGAGTCCCCCGAGTCAAGAGCTTCCAGGCGACAGGTAAACCGATTGAACCTATAGATTCCAGTATTATGACCATTATGGAATGGAAAATTCTGCGATAAGATGTGAACGATAACGGCAAACGAAAGGTTTGTCAACAATAGAGCAGCTGTTGGCCATTGACCACTCCTCCTCCTCCTCCACCGTATGTTGTGTTTTCCGCTTTTTTTGCCTTGGTAATTTAATTAGGCCGTTCTCCATTATGAGTCCCAATTATGCGGAAATCGCCCGAGAACCCGGCTCTCTCTCAAACCAAAAACACTATATATGGACGCTTCCGTCAACAAATATTTACGCCGGATTTTGTATACCTTAGCAGAGGGTACTATAGATTTAAGTCAGCAACTTGCAACGCAGCGAAAGATACATATTCGACTATAAAGAATCTTGATGAACTTGAACGGCGAGCCGATCTAGAATTGACTTTCCAATTCTAAACTAAATAAACAATGTTTTATATAGAAATTAACCATTTTTAGTCCTTAGGTTTTCGGGACAGATTTTTTAGGCCTGTATTTTACACACCAGATACCTTCTTCTTTCTTAGAGAAAAAGTAAGCTCGAATTGCCATCAGCAAAGGGTATACGAGCTTCGGCATCCAAAAGTTACCTTCCTTTAATGTTTTTTATACGACAAACAGTGGGCAGCCGGCGGAGATTAAGAGGAAAAAACAGTTTGCTTAAGAGATTTCCCATTGTTTATTGTGGTCTGTCACAATTAAATTGGTTTCTTGGAATTGCCAGACTGGATTTCCCAGCTTAGAAGGCTGAACGGGCGAGCTCTATTTTTAGCGACGTATCTGTTAGATACAATCGAGCCAGGACACTGTTACCAGGCCAAAAGCGCCAAGAGCTCGGCTCAATGTCGTGTCCTAAGACAATTTGTCATCATCCCAATCCAAAATCCCAGGAAAATCAGTCGGAAAATAAGAAAATGAACTTGTGGGCTTCGAAAAGAACACGGCACATGGCCTCTCTTCCAAAAAAGGGTGCGCGAGCTGCTACACTGTGAGAAATTTCTTGCCTTTTCAAGTAATTTACAAAAATGTATAAAAAAATTATACAACTGCTATTATCTATTACTTCCTAGCTGTTAAACAAAAACAAAACAAAGTAATAACCTATGAAAGTAGTTCTTTATTTTAAATTTATAGCCTCTACTATTTGGTGGCTTGTATAATCTCATGCAAGCTCTTTGTTTAAGTTCTGCAAATTTAGTTTCCTTAGTGTACGCGCTCTCTCTGAAAAAAGTATCTGGAGAGTGATGGAGCTTAGCTAGTTGATTCGCTCTCACACACACAGCTACCCTCTGTGCAGGCGAACAAGTGCTGCAGAGTCTGACAGCCATCTCGCTCCCACCCATGTCAGAGTGAGCAGCGCGAGCGAAAATGAGAAACAAAGAGAACAGCGACGGCGCTCTTGCTCTCTCGGGCCATTCGGATCTGTTCGGCTGTCGAGTAAACCTATAAATACAAGAGCAAGCGAAAAAAATATTTTACAAAACGGGAAAACGCTCTGGAAAGCGAATGAAAAGTGAAAAAGTGTGTGACAAAGTGCAAAATAATCCACAAAACGCGCATGTGAGAAATCAAATTTAATTGAGAAGCATCAAATTGAATACATATCAGAGCACCCACATACCCGTGTGTGTGTGCGAGTGCCAGTGCCAGTGCTTGTGAGATTTTCACCGTGGAAAATGCAAAGTGAATGAAAAACCCAGCCCAGGACAGCCAGCAAATTGGAAAAGAGTAACTCGCATTGGGGACACGCAGAGGTGTCTCGAAAAAGGTAAATTTGTTACTCAGAAAAGACGCCAGAAAGCGATTAGCAATTTTCGACTTTCTGTGTGTGAGTGTGTAATTTTTGGGTACGTGTGGCGCGAGAGGAGCGTGTGTGTGAATTTTATTTAATTTTTTTTTTTTCGTGTATGTGCACTGTAAAAATAGCTGAGAGAGAGAGAGAGAGAGCGAGACGGCGAGTACGTCACCGTTCACGCAGAGCAGTTCAAGTGGCGTTTCTTTCTTTCCCTCCTTTTTTATGGTGTTTCTTTCTTCTCCTGCTTCTTCTTGCCTTTTGGCTATCATCTCTCTGTTTTGTGGTTAATCTTTTGTTTTGAATACGTTTTATCTACGTATGTTCGGGCTCTGTGTGAGTTTGTGCTTGTGTGTGAGCGAGAAGCTGATATTCTGCTGCTAACTTCTCTTTTTGGTTTTGGTTTATTTTTTGTTTTTTTGCGAGCACGTAATTCCCTTAGATATCGAACGCACAGCTGCTTTTTGTTTTGATACGTGAAATCCATAGTCAACCTGCTGCTGGTGTGAACTTTTTGATTAAAAAAAAAACACAACATAAAAAACAGAAAAAACAGGTTTCTGGTGACGTATGTATTTCAACCCAAAAATATGCGAATCTCCGAGTGTTGAAGTTGTAAAATCCCCAACTGAAACAAGCAAACTTTTCCATTACACTGCGCGCTTAGCAATGACTAAGTGCAGTTTTTAATTGTTCACGCCAAGTGCTTATTTAAGTCTCAAGTGTTCGTTCGGCTTGAGTGTTAATCGCATTTGTTTGTCGCAAGATTTTGCTTTCGTTTCGTTTACGGTTTTTATTGTTTTCCTTTTCTTTGATAACTGTTGTTTTTCGTCACCCCTTTATTTAGTCACGGGGCGCTACTATTCAAGTTATATCTTAAAAAATTAAATTTAAAGAGTTGCACTTCAAATACATTTTATTTTTAGCAATAAAAGTACTTATATTAAGCCAAATAATTGTTATTTAATAAAGATAAGAAGCTGTTCTAGGCAAGAGCTCAAGAGAATATTAAAAATATGTTTAAAGGTAAAAGTTCACACTGCAAAAGAGGCATTTATAACCAATTCGTTATTACATTTTATTAATAGACAAACGAATGTATACTTGATTATTTATTTTGTATTTATTTCTGGGGGATTTCCTTTCATTGCTCACTTAGCTTCGCCACTTGTCTGACTTTTGTTTTTGTTGCCAGGCAGCCTGCAAAAATTCAGTTAGCCCGATTATTACTGGAATTACTGGGACTGCTGACAGAGGCTTATCAGTGGGCAGAGTTCACTATGGATGAGAGGGAGGTACGGGGTCCAAACAAACAAAGGCAGGCCTCCTTTTTGTGCGCTGCGCTCTCATTTGAATGCCAGTCCGCGAGGCTAAAAAAAAAAAAAAACAAGCGAAAAAGCGACTCTAATTCCGCCTCGTTTCGCTTTGCTTCCTACTTCATTTGCAAATTGCAAATTGCAAATTCAGTGAGTTCACTTCGCTTGGCAGGCAACCAAAAGCCAAACAAACCGAGTGTATTTACTTGCCGAGTTCAATTTCCCCACTCGATATGTGTATCATGAATGTATCTTTGTATCTATGTATCTTTTTTATAGCCATGCATGTGCAACTCCTATTTCGCGGGCAGAAACATTCTTAATTCCCAGTTTAGGCGTTGTAATTAGGTTTTTACTTGACACAGCAAACTGATTTACTTGTTGCCAGAATCTTAAGACATTTCCTCTGAGGTTAAAATTTAAGGGAAAACCTTAAAAACATAATATTAGAAATTGTTTTAAATACAAAAATGTATTTACTTCACTCAACCTTTGGAAGAAACAGATTTCTTTTCAAGTTCCCCTTGCCAAAAACCAGATTGAAATTGGGAACGAGACGCAATATCCACTGAACCCACTGCAGGCTGAGCTCGATCGCTGAAATATCAAACAGCAAAACACATTTGTTAGTATGTAAATGAAATTGAGCTAATCAATGTTTGTTTAGCTGGCAATTCACACTCTTTGCCTTTGTGTTTCTTTCTTTTCGCTGTCTGGCTCTGTCGCCGAGCTGCCAAATTCAACGGATCGGTGCTAAAGTGAGGCGCTTTTTCAGTACTATTTGTAAGCTCCATATATCGGGTGTGTAATAGGTAATGTATCTTTTGTGTCGATTACCTTTTGTTGCCACAGCTGGCCGAGGATGTGTGTTGGGTCTTTGTTTGAATTTCAAAAACCAGCTGACAGCTGATTTTCCTATTTGCTTCCCCCTAGAATATTCCTCCTCACTTTGTTTTGATTTAGATTCAAAATTCAGATTGGTTTAGCTTTGCTCTGGACAAAGTCTCGCCGTGACACCCGGGTTCCTTTGGCGCAGTTGCAACTGTTTGGGTCTCAGTCCCAGTTGCGTTCTCTGTCTGCTTTATTCGCTGTCGTTGACCCACTTTCAGTACACCTTATGTACACCATATACAAATATGTGTGTACACACAAAACCCCACGAAAGTGGAGCAATCGGGGAGTGAGAAAAGGGAGGTGGCAGATAGTTTTGCGTCGCACTACTTACTGCCTTTGTATTTCGGATTCCCCAAAGTTTTCCCAGCGCGCATATTTACATATATAGATTTTGCTCTGTTTTTTCCGCTGGCTGATAAGGTCGGTTCCCGATCTTTGCCCGATCTTCAATCTCTGGCAATCGATTTCAATTAATTGTATCAGATTAGCAACTAAGGATTGTGCACTAATGCCTTCCGTGTTCCAATCAATTTTCGCGACTTTCGCCTGACATTTTCCCGGCTGGGACATTAACGGATGGCCGGCCGTTCGCTCGTTCGGGGTAAACACTAATTTATTTAAAGGCTTTGGCTATAAATAACGCTGTCGAAATAGCCTTAGCTCGCTTGGAAGCGGCGATAAACTTCTCCGTATTGTTTTCTGCGGCGTAGACAAGACAACGACGCGCTGAGTGAATCACCCCGGCGAGAGTTAACGAACCTATCTCGTCAGCGGAGGAGCACTTGCGGTTAAGAGCCTTTTGTGGTTCCCCGAAACGAGTATCGGACAAGCTAGTATCGAACTAGAGAACTCCAAAGCCCGCCGTCTAGTCTGGATTACAGCTCCGGAAAGCCAGCTGGCTGGTGTGCACTCATAGTGTTTGCTATCTTTATGACGTCTGCAGTTCCCTATTTGCATTTCGAGTGATAAATGGAGGCTGCCTGCCTGCTGATAGGCGTGTCTGCAACGCAATTCGCGTTCTCAGATTATTAATATAATTTGCCAGTTTGCTAATTAAAGAGAGAGAGAAACACCCGACTGACTAACTGACCGACCCACCGTCCTATCAGCTCCGGAGGCCCCTCCTCTCTGGGACTCTGTGTGCACGTGTCTCACGCTTGACTAGACCTGGCTTCCATCCCCATCTTTCCAGCCTGACTTGCAATTGTTTTCAATTAACAGCACGCTTCATTAAATGATTTCTAATATTGTAGCGCTCGGTTCACGGGCTTACTTGATTGCCATGTATGTGGTATGGGTCTATTGTTGATTGCTAATAGAGATTGAGGGAATCGCTCGAGGGTGGTTCGAGTGGATCAGTCAGTCGCCCAGTGAATGATCTAAAGCGCATTCGAAATTTGATAGGACCACAAGTGTTATTGATCTCTCGATCAGCTGAGCTTTTGTCTAGCGATTAATGATCCTTGAGGTGGAAAGGTAATCTACGTATTGAAATTTGTAGATATTTTATGAATGTTTACAGCGATGGACGGTAAGCAGGGACTTCGATTAGCTTCAAATCAAGTGTGTTTGTAAACATTCCTGCATTTTAAAGAAGTTTTTCTTAAATATATTTCAATGTTAGTTCAAGTTTGACAGTTCTTTGATCGCTGCGAGAATTATGAAACATATGTCTGGCATATTCCGATCCGCCAGTTGATGACGATGATAATTCGTCATCAGAACAACCGCAGCCGGAACACGATTTGCATTCGACGTCTCGTGTCGCGTGGCGAGAGTGTTCCGTGGCGGAAATGACATTGAACCCGGCGGCCTGCGTTCCGAATGCACTTGCCACGATCTGATCCGATCCGATCCGATGTGATCCGCTCAGAGAACACAGACGGGGGAACCGGTTCCCAAGCAGTTGAGTGAACGTTCGTACGGCAGGGGATAACAATGATGATTCAGATGATCAAGTGTGCGGCAGGTTAAGATAATCGCTTATTTAACCCAATTTACAGTGCAATTTATTGAGATTTAACCCCATTTTTCTTCTCCCCCCGTTGCAGACAGAACAAAGGAGCAACGCGCCGAGCGGACAAAGCGGCCAGCAATCGTTACACTGTTTAGCGCGGCAGGGAATGGTATATTTCTTGGGGGATTGGGGCATGGGAGATTCTGACTTGTCGTCATATCAGCAACATGTTCCAAATATACAGCAGCAGCCCACACAGCAGCAGCAGCAGCAACAGCAGCGGCAACAGCAGCAGCAACAATTTGTGGCACAAATCTCTAGTGGCCTAAGCCAGTTGCAGTCGCAGTTGCAGTTCGCCAGTGGCTCCAACTTCCTACAGCAAGGCCCTCCATCGTCAACCTCGGTCTCTCCCACATCCCCCAACCAACTGCCACTCCCACTTCCATCCCAGCAGCAGCAGCAGCAGCAACATGTTGGTCCTGTCAGCAGCAGCAGCCTGGTTACCGCCAATCTCCAGCAGCTGTCGGTGAGCAGCAGCAGCAATAGTAACAGCAGCAGCAACAACAACCACTGCACCCCCACGCCTGCTGTTTCAGCTGGCGCCAAGGCGTCGTCCAAGACCCCGCAGCTAAGCAAGGATCTACTGGACAATGAGGATGAGGTGGCCTTGCACCCGCTCTCCAACCAGGTGAGTGAGATTTACAAAAAGCATTGGGAGCATAGGCATGAGCTAAACAAGCTAAACATTAAACAAAATCAGTGTAATCCTCAAGACTTTAATAGATGTTGAGCGAACGATTACATCTTCTTGAGCTCATTAAGCAGGGCGCAGTAGAGGGACTGACAGAACTCCTGAAGACCCGCGTACGCGTTCTTTTCTATAAAGGTCTTCACCACCGCCCAGACCGGCTTGACAAACTTGACCTGGCCAAAGACTTGGACGTCCGTATATTGTTCCACTGTGGCCCTTAGGCAGTAGTGGACCTGAACGACAAAAGTGTCGGCATACGGTATATCCTGGTTGACGCTCTCGACGTCGATCGAGTATAGCTGCCCGGGCTGGCTGCACTCGCGCATCACCTGCGTCTCGACGACTTTGGCCGACTTTGGACCGATATTCGCTTGCAGTGCCACGACCACCGAGACTATCCGCTCATTCTGGCCGATAGCATTGCGCGCCCAGCCTCCCATGTGGAGATCGGTGCTCTTGCGGCGCTCGTGGAAGCTCTCCATGAATTGTGAATTGGAAAAGAGCAAATTGAACAGGTTGTCTACCCGCACCAAAAGTCGCTCCTGGAGAACCTTGCGTCCCTCGTGTGGGGCACTGCAGCGGGCAGTTAGTTCCTCAAGCTTCAATTTCTCTACAGGAAGACGTTGTGTCATACATTTTTGGAGTAGTGTATGGGCTTTGCTTACCTGGCGTTATGGTTTCAATGCTTTGTTGCGCGGTAGATCGCGTCTTGTTGTACGTCTTTTTTTTCCGCTTTTCCGTCTGCGTGCCTATTGCCGTTTGGGTGGTTGTTCTTCTGGTTCCTGGCTGGAGCGTCTGCCTGGTGGACCTCGACGTGCGGGGCTGGAGAAATGAACCCACCAGATCCGCTGTTGTTACACGGGAGACGTTGCGACTCATGCTCGGGAGTGAATGTGGTTGGCAAATATCTGCTCAAGACGGGACCTAATTGACTTCATGTCCTAGACCAAAAGTGCTTCCTTGTCATATTCATTCAAAGCATTGTGTACGACGCCATAAAAGAAAGAGATATTAACTCCATTAATTTTGTAAAATCCAAAGGTTAAAGGCAAAGTAACTAAGATTCGCAATTTCCCCCAAATGTCAGTCTAACGTTAGGAAAGTTAAGTCATAAAGTGACGTCGTAGCAGGCGATGGCGATAAGATAGCACCCATAATCATGGTTAGGGCCACGCGCCTTTATCGTTAGATTGTGTTTTTTTCTGATAGCAAAGAAACATGATAATCAAGCGGAAAGGGGATCGGGTAGATTTACTAGGTGCTCGAAACAGGATTATACTATTTGAAACATACCATAAATTGCACCTTAATGTTATAATTAATTACTTTTTATCCTTGCAGGTCGGAGGGCACACGCGCCTGTTGCTGCTCAACCAGTCGACGGTGATCAAGCCGCTGAACCTGCGCGAATTGGACTTCTACCAGAACATTCCGCAGGACATACTGAAGTTTGTGCCCAAGTACAAAGGTAAGATACCGACTGTTTCGCCAAACCAAATCAGAATCAGAAACCGATCAGATCAAACGTTTCAATACCAATTATGTATATCGATTCTGTCGAAGCGCTTCATTTGCTCTTTCGTTTCGAATTAACTAATCTCGTTCTATATGCATATATGCATACGATGTATATAGAATGAAACATACTGAATCGCGCAAAAGCATTTGTCATATGTGTCTTGAGTTCTCAAATCGCCAATTTTTGATTGAATCGAACCTTTTGTTTTTGTACTAACTCTCTCCGCAACGAAATGCAATCTAAAAAACTCAAAAACTGTGCGTTTGCTCCTCTTGTATCTCGTCCCTAGATAAAGCCAAGCAATCGCATTCGAATATCATTTTTATTTTTAGTATATTCTCTCTCTAAAAACTACTACTTATATATTTATGTGATATATCCTTAGCCTGTAAGTTGTTTTATTGAAAAATGCAAATAAAAGCCAAGCACAAAAAAGAAAGCAAATAAAAAAAAAGAAAAGAAAAACAAACAAAAAATGAAAAGAAAAGACTGAACCATATACAAAATAAAATATGTAGCTAACCAAATAGCTTTAACGATTTGTAATAATGCAAAAGCAAAGATCGAAAATAAATAAGAAACAAAAAACGTGTTATATAGCCGCCACATAATGCCACAGAAACATACTCTGACTCGACGACGACGACGCCTGGAATAGTCTATATATATAGTCCCCAGGTCGCCACCGCCCCCGAACCAGAGACCTTTTTCCGACACAAACCCTTTATATAGTTAGTAACCAAAATATGGGTAAGTCGCAAAACAAAAACAAAAAACAAAAGCAATAAATACAATACAAACCAAGAAAACTCCAAACCCGAAAGTTAAGTTACCCAAGTAAAGAAACGCAACTGCCAAAGCTCCTTCGAAGATTGTACAGTTTTTGCAAAGACAATATAATAAACAAGATGCGTAACGCCCTACCAAGCAGTGAAATTACCTGCATATTCATTATTTTCTCTCTGGTTTCGCACAAAACTGTACAATCGTAGAGTCATACTTATTTGAAGAACCCCTGATGATGCACTCCCCCGATTCGGTACTATAACTTAGAGAAGCTGCTGCCCGGATCGGGGGGCGTGCGCCGCCCCGCCACTACATGTACGTCTATGCTCGTATTATCCAAAGGTTCGAGAGGTGCCTCTGCCTGAGACAGACCCGCTTGCGATCTGCCGACGAACCGAAACCGGAGACCGGAGTCGGGAGTCCGGAGTCCGGAGTCCGGAACGTGTCCTCCTGCGTGTCGGGAAAGGAGAAAGTCAATGCCGAAAGTGTAAAGAATCTGTCTGAACAAAGAAAATCGAGTATTATTTTATATGTGTTTGCTCAGTGCTGCCTGCCTCTGCCTCTGCCTCCTCCTTCCCTCGAACGAACGTTGGTTGTGTGTTGTTGTGTGTGTAGTCGTCGTCGCCATCCACCGTCCAAACTCAACTCCACTCCGCTCGTCTCTTTGGATCTTAGGATCTAAGCTCTCTGTCGGTTAGAATGCTGGCCAAAGCCAAAGCCAAGCCAAAGCCAAAAGGGTTTGTATGAACAAAACACATCTTTCTTTATACTTTACATAAATATTACCAGTTACCGATACGACTATGCTAGTTAAGACGATCGATCCCACTCTCTAAGTACTATATACTACCTACTACCTACTATATATATTAAACTGTTTAAGTTGATGAGTCCAAGGAAACGAGAATGGATGCCCTTTTGTTTACTTACTTTTGCACTTTGTTAAGGGGTCTTTCTCTTTCTGTTTTGCACCCACCTAGACTAGGAATAGGACTAGCTATATTATATCCATTTAACCAGTCATAACAGTTCAAATCCGTCTTAATCTGATGCTGGAAGTGAGCGTGGAGCTTAAACAATGACAATATGTAAAGCAAGATGCGTAACGCCATACGATTTTTTTGCAGGCTATCTTGAAATTTTGTTGAAAAGCCATTTCAAGGTGTGAGCGTTACGTATCTTATTCATTATATTGTCTCCATTTCCACCATTTCCCAGAGCTCGTGTTTTTTTTTCTGTCTGTTCGAACCATTTCGTGTGTCGTCTGCTAAACCGCCATAAATGCTAACCCAATGAGGGAATCACTGCCGCCTCCATTACCCACATCCTGCGCGTAACCCTAAAGCCCATCTCCTGCCGTGTCGATACGACGCTAAAACTACATACAACTTACAACCAGATGAGTTAGAGAAGATGATGAGTGTGTGTGAGCTCCACGACAGCTTAGTAATCTTTGGCCCTGGGTCGCTTCTTGTGTCTTGTTTCAGGCGTTATGCAAGCCACCACCATGGGCGGAGCCAAGCTGGACAAGCGCTATTCGCCCAGTTTTCGCGACGAGGCGGCCGCCGTGCCCGTGCGAAAGATGAGCGCCTCCAAAAGGAAGCGGGATGAGGTGCTGAGGTAGGTCAACCGTACAAAAAACTCTTTTTAGATCTATTCCTAACCTCGGATTCCTCTTTACAGAATGAAGGTGCACAAGAATGGACAGGCAGCTGAGGTGATCAAGAGCATCTCCCAGCTGGACAACACCAATAAGCAATGTAAGTGAATCTCATCTTGATTTATTCAAACTATTATATATTTATAATATGAAACTATCCTTTGCAGACTTCCTCATGCTGGAGAACATCACCTCGCAGTTCCGCAATCCCTGCATCCTTGACCTGAAGATGGGCACCCGTCAGCATGGCGACGATGCTTCGGCGGAGAAGCGCTCCAAACAGATGGCCAAGTGCGCGGCCAGCACCTCCGGCTCGCTGGGCGTGCGTCTGTGCGGCATGCAGACCTACCAGGCAGATCTGGAGCAGTACGCCAAGCGGGACAAGTACTGGGGCCGCGAGCTCAACGAGGGCGGCTTCAAGACGGCCCTGCACGACTTCTTCTACAACGGCTACCGGCTGCGCATTCGCGTCATCCGCAAGATCCTGCAACGCCTGTTGCAGCTGCGCCGCGTGATTGAGAAGCAGTCCAGCTACAGGTTCTACTCCTGGTGAGTTGAAGAAGGTAAAAAGTATCCAAGAAGAAGAACTAACCTAGGGTTTTCTGCCTTTCCAGCTCCCTGCTTATAGTCTACGAGGGCTTCGAGGAGAACCCGATGGCTCATCCGCCTTCAATGGGTGTGGACGAGTGGCCCGAGGAGGCCCCTAGGTCGGCCACTGTGCCTGGCACCGTCTTTGACTATCATCCGGAGAACAGCATAGACGAGGACGAGGATCTGGAGGATGAGGAGGACGAGGCGGGTCACGAGGCTGGTGACGAACTGGAGCCGCACGACACCGACGAGGATCTGCATCTGGTGGCGGCCGCCGACAGTGGCAATGCCTCGGCCACCAACAGCAGCACAGGCGGCGACGCCTGCAACTACGACGCGGATGCCTCCAACGACTCCAGTTCCATGCTCAACCTAGCCACGCGGCGGCACCTGCACAAGCGCGGCTTTGCGGAAGCAGCGGCGCGTGGCGTGAAGCAGACGGCCGCCAGTACCACCACCGACGAGGAGGAGGACGAAGAGCAGCATCCGGCTGCCATGCCGCCACCACGTAGTTGCGGTGTTA
This sequence comes from Drosophila watanabei, assembly GCA_008042575.1. NCBI lineage: Eukaryota > Metazoa > Arthropoda > Insecta > Diptera > Drosophilidae > Drosophila > Drosophila watanabei. The sequence goes on along the minus strand of VNJS01017985.1, from coordinate 2,531 downwards.
TGGCCGCCAAGGCGGCGGCAGCCGCTGCCGCGGTTGCTGGACTGGCCGGCAAGGGCCAGGGCCAGGGCGCATTCATTCCAATCTCCGAAGAGACAGTATTCCTGGATCCAGAGCCGGCGTTGCCCAGCGTGACGACCACCTCATCGCCACATTCCGGTGACTCGTGGATGAACTACAGCAGCAACAGCAGCGACGACTTCTCCGGCCTGTCGGAGCAGATCAAGGCGGTGGCCAGTGGACGGCAGACGGGGAACAATAGCAGCGACGACGCCAGCTCCGACTACGAGAGCAGCATCATTGGGCCCACGGAGACCATGTTTAAGCGCTACAAGTCGCAACAATCCGAGACCGCCTCCCCGCCCCTCACTGCCGGCAATTCGAGCGTCTCCAACGGCACAACCACCGTCCGCTCGCTGGTCTCGCCAGCCTCCTCCAGTGCCTCGTCACTCAAGTCGGTGAAATCGGGCGCCGTGAAGCGGCTGCGCTGCAAGGACGACGACGAGCAGACAGCGTCGCTCGGCGAGTGTGAGTCGCGCGAGGCCAAGAAGTCAACGATCACCTCGACTCCGGTCTCGGCGGTATCCTCGCCGGCCAAGACCGCCACCAGCGAGAGCATTGCTAGCCAGCAATCCCGGCTGTCCGGCCTGCTGTTGGACAACAACGAGCAGCAGCTGCGCAACTCAGCCCTGCTGCTGCAGCACAGCTCCAAGTCGCTGGACATGTCGGCGCCGCCCACCGATGACAGCCAGTGCTTTGTGGACGTGCGCCTCATCGACTTTGCCCACACGGCCTTTGTGCCGCGCAACGGCAGCATGCTGCCCACGCCCCCGGCTGCCCCAGTGCACCATGGACCCGACGGCGGCTTCCTCACCGGCCTGGACAGCCTCAATCGTCTGCTCAACGAGATTCTGGCTGAGGAGAGGATCTAAGAACGACGAGAAAGAGTACAATTTTATTTCAGAAATACCTAAAAGTGCGTTGAAAATTATGAGAAAAAAAAACACTAATCTTTAGAAATTCGAAATGTGATTCAAAAGCAAACAAAACCTATTTAACAAGCCGGATATAATAGACCTTAAATGTTGTAACTTTTTAACTTTTAAACCAAACCACTCGTAACTTAAGTACAGTAAAGCAGCATTTGTGGCGGAAGGAAGGAGAAAGAATGAAGGAGGTATCAGAGAAGAAGAGTGTAACAGTCGCTTCCAACAAAACAGTAGATGAAATGTTTATAATAATTTGATAGATCCGCTTGACAGCGGACCTAAAATTAACCTATACATGGTGAGACCTATTAATATTGTATTGAAGGCGGATAGGGCGTTTTTATATGTACAATTTAGCCACTACACTACACTAAAAATATGAAAAACAAATGATAGATGATGCAAAATGACAAAGAAAAGCGACAGCAAGAACGCAAGGATCAGTATTTCGTTGAATGTAAACTATGCTTAAAGTCTCTTAGCCCGTTTCCTTTTCCAATTTTTAGCGACGTTTCGGAAATCGCCAATGTTTACTATACAATTATAACTGAAAATAAACAAACACAAACATTTTTAAGTTAAACGTTTTAAGAGTGAAGATGAACGCTATTAATACATACATATATATATTATATAGATCCTACAAATATTACTATTACTATATTGTGTAACTAGAGAATTAAATGGATAAACATTTTGATGTATATTTTCACTTACGCACGTTTCAAAACAATTACAACCAATGTTCTACATACTTCAATGAAAATGAATAAATACTTAAATAATCATTCGTCGTTTTTACTTTTACACATTGGCGCCAAAATAGACGGGGCTTTTGTGGTATTTTTCAGCTGCTTTAAGCGATATATCGATAAATACTCTTTAGTACTATCGCCATTCGTTCATCCCTAAGGCAATTGGTTTTAATTGAATATTTTTAAATTTATCCTTAAAAGATTGGTTTTGTATTTATGTAATTTATAAATTTGTACTGTAAATATAATATATAATATAATTTAATGAATAAAAATATCGATATGTCGCAACAACAGCTTTTTAAATGCCATTTTGTAGAAAAAGTTGGCAGAACTGCTGAACATCGTTTTGTTTTCTATTAAATATTTTTTTCCAGATGGTGTTTCACTTGGCAACGATGCTATTTATGGAATTTGGGAAACACTTGTATTATTATTATTATTAGAAGGAAACCCAAATTTGCATCTGGCAACTGAGACTTTTGGCGATTACTCGATAAATCAGCTGATTTGGAACTATCACCAAACGTTCATCCCTAAGGTAACTGTGCGTATTAATTGTGATCTTATTTTCTTAGCCATTTTTTCTTAAAATAACACATTAAAGGTAGATAAAATATTTCTAGAAGAAAGAAAAGAAGGCTAAGCTTCCTGTTTAACAATTTCATAATTACCTCTAGTACTAAGCTTAACAAACGTAAACATTCTTATGTAATTCTTGGGGGCTAGAGGTGGTTAAACTACGCTCTTAGGAGTATACTGACACCGCTTTCTTGAATTTCAGTGCATA
>VNJS01017982.1:0-12634 GCA_008042575.1 Drosophila watanabei | reverse complement strand
TCAGGAACACTGCAGCACAAAGTGCGGTACGACTAAAGGCTAGTCAAAGCTGGAAAGACTACCACACCGGGCACTGCAGGATTCTGGGCAAAATAAACTATCGGATGACATAAGACACAGACCGAACTGCGAATTGGTAATACATAGACCACTATATACCCTATAAGGGAAGACTGGAAGAGAGGGGGTAACTGAACCGGAAAAGTATCACTCTACACCGTCGCCTCAAAGAATAGCTGCGGAGTAGGGGCCGAAATCTTCGTCGAGAGCTGGGAGTATTTGAAGAGTATTTGCACCTCCCAGAGTCAGCGACAGTTTTCCAGACGGGTTACGTCGAAACTAGTGGCCGATCGCAAAGGGGCACTAAACAGACTCGCAGAAGACAACAGGGTACAAAAAGCCTTGGTACCCGGACATAATGACATCGCCAGAAAAGGAGAAAGCCGATGAGCTGGCCAGAAAAGGGTCAAAAGAAAAATCAATAACAACAGATATTCAGATTTTACTAAACTCGGTCCAGACGGAAATTCATAACCATTTCAAACTAATAGCCAGCAGGGAATGGTCGGAATTAAACAGGAAACGAATCGCAGAGCAGATCGACAATGCAGAAGCTGCAAGGAACCGAGCGAGCAGGAGACACCAAAGCATCTGCTGTGCCACTGCCCTGGACTCAACAAACTTCGGAACACACCAACTCGGGTCACTAGGGGAAGGCAGCCAGCAGCTGTCATCCTAGCTTACCTGAATGACTCGGGCTGGTACTGAGGAAGGTGCTGAAAAAAACGACGGTGTGAATGAAAACGGAGCTCAGCTCCAATTTGAGGCGGCCAGGGCGGCCTCACCACTTTTGCCTACCTACCTGCCTTAATAAAAAAAATATATATGGAAGCGCTGTCGGCTCACTGGGCCCGGCTTGATTGGTACGGGTGATGCCGGTACTGCCTGCACAGGCTTTCCTTCTATGATGGGGTACCGGTGCTGGCTGCCCAAGCTTTAATGCAGGTAGAAGAAGGGTCTTTTCCTTTTGGCACTCTTTGGGCACCTTTTGGTTCCCTTTGGCATCTGTTATTTCTATTTACTTCCGTTATTGCTAAGAGAGCTGGAGTTATTGTATTTTTCTGTTTGCCTTTTTTTTTGCGCAAGACTTGGGTTAAAAAATTCAAGCTCTTCATATAATTTGTGAGCTGTTGCCCATGAAAGTGGCGGTGATTTTTCAAATAATAGCCACTTTATGTGAGCTACTCTTTTATTTATTTTATTTTTCACTCTCCCTCGTCTAACCATAACTTCATCTTTAATCACACTGTAGTTTCAGGTTTGATTGCTGATCCATTCAGAGTCCCGTTCCATGCGGGTTCTTTCTAAGTCCGAATCTACTATTAACACTGTCGCCATGTTATATGTTATAATGTAGTATCCCCAATTCAATCAAAATTTGATTTTCATATAGTTCTTATTATTATTATATATTATTATTTTTTTCGAAGCAACAAATCGTGTCGCTTCCATGTCCAATATGTCTCTGCGCTGCCAACAGTGGCAGCAGAGAGTTATATAAATTCTTATGTATATAGCTATGCTCGCTTAGCCTAGAGCGCGAGGGAATTTGAGTGTATATACATATGACAATTATGCCGACTTGCAGTTTTTGTTAGCCGGCAGATCGGCTCGGATTTCGGCCACTTTAGGGTCTGGAACTCTGCATTATATTTTATGTTTGTTTTTACTTATACAGCTTTGTATTAAGTAAAGTGCGGATTCAATCTATATGAATATTACATAATATCAATTCTGAAAAAGATCGATTAATTCGATTTAAAATCGAACAAAGAAAACCTGCTAGACAGGGCATTTACATGTGAATATGTATATATGAATAAAATAATTATTAATTTAAGGGCACTCTCTCAAGAAGACCTGCCCCTATTAGCTATTAGCTATTAGCTTGTGATGATCTGTCGTGTCTGGGTGGCTCAAGGGTGGCCAGAATCCGTCTCAGAAATTTATATTTGGATCAGAGGTGGTTGCTTGAAGAGATTCAGACTCGACCCCAGGATATAACGCACGGGAAATTAGTCGGCAATGATATATTTAGATTTTTTTTTCAATAGCTAGAGGATGATTATTGAGAATAACCCGACAATAAGCATATGCCGAATGTGGTTATGTTGCGAGGGCCGGGAGGTGGTTAGGTGCGGGACCCAGTATCGGCGTTCGGTCTCGCCGGCCGCGTCTGATGTGCAGGGAGTTGACCCGGGGAAGCGACGGGTGATTTGGCGATTTCCGGCGGCTGCGTCAGCAGGGTGTCGTGTCGTCTCGGTAACCTGTGACAAGAACACCTCAGAGATTCTGAGATCTGCTTAATATGGCCGGGGACTTCAGAAGCCCTGAGCCCTGCCCAATACAGAGTACAGTTTGAGCACCCCTATGGACTTCCACAGATGGAGAAATTTGCGATGACCTAAGGACTACCAAAGTTGGAGAAGTTCAAAAGGCCCTAAGGTCTCCCAAAGATTGAGAAGTTTGAGAGGCCCTAAGGACTACCAAAGATGGAGAAGTTTGAGAGGCCTTGAGGGCTACCAAAGATTGAGAATTTTTAGAAGCCCTAAAGACTACAAATGATGGATAATTTTGAGATGCCCTAAGTACTGCCAAGTACAGAGTACAATTTGAGACGCCCTAAGGGCTTCCGAATACCAATTACAGTTGGGAAGGCCCTAAAGTCTTCTAATTCTCCGGTCTCCTTTTCGGACCGGTGTGACTTTTCTCGGAGTATTGGCGCGCGCGCGCTGAAGATTTGAATTTGAACTTCTGCGTGGAGCTGGTTTCATTTTAAGACATTATTTTATTGTTACTTCATTGTTCTTCTCTCTTACGTTCTATATGTTAGTTTACATCTATTTTTGTTTGTGCGCATTAAGAGTAACACTCCCCCCATTTAGGATTTCTTGTATTTTTTTATGGTGACCACATTTGCGCGCAAGATCCGTACGCGGCAGGTGATGTCCCCGTCATGGCCCTAGCATCCCTTTTGGCATCCGTATCTCTTGACTGCGAGCACCCTTTGAATGTCTTCGACTGGCTATGCCGATAATTGTGCTCCCGCTGGGACATTCCATCCCCATCCGTTTATTTCCTCTGAGTGGATGTTGCGGATATCTCGGTCGGGGGATACTCCTGGCCGACAAGGTTTTGGGAACGCTCCTGGCTGGACCTCTGTTGATTCGCTTGGCCGAATGTGACGAGATGGTGAGAAATGGCCGCGTGAAATTAGCTGTTGGCGCGGCGCTGCGTCGATTTGGGCGGTCCCGCTGTCCTCACATGGGGAGCACTGGGTTGCACAGTGCAGCGACTTGCTTGTCGGCGCGTGGAGGCTCTACTGCGAACTGGGTTGCAGCAATGGCGGTGGCTTGTTTGCGCGTGGAGGCACGACTGCGATCGTCCTCGTGGTCGAATGCCTTTTTTTTATATTCTTTTATTTTACAATTAAAACGACATTAGGCACTAATAACCAGGGACCGTAATCATTATAAGTTTTATTTTAAAAGTCAAGTGATAATGATTATGTACTTGTTTTTAAATTTTTGATTAATAAAAATGATTAAAATTGATTTATATTGTAAAAATCAATAAAAACTATTATTTTTGATACAAAAAAAAAAAACAATAATAAAAATCAGTACATATTCATTATTTTGGAGTAAAAAATAAAAATCAAAAATAATTATTTCTGATTTTTATTTTTTTTTTTTTTAATCAAAATAGAAGTCTACGTTAATTACAAGAGTTTCATAAATTTTTTGGCAAGTTCATAGCACACAATTAATCCTTCGGATGTCCTCTACAAGGACATGCTACAAACTTAAAAAAAAATGCATTAAATTCTTGTAAATAACGTAGACTTTTATCCCATGTCCATGCTTGCAGGTCAGGTTTCTTTGGCTTCTTACGCTAGCTCGCCGCTACGGACGATTCTCAGCAAGTAGCAGGGATGTTGAAGGCCTCCAGCGTCCGACTCCAGTCGGCCGAGTTTAAGGCTTTCCAGATATCTAGTGTAACCACTAAGCCAATTCTTTATCTTGTACCTGCAATAGCACTTGCGGTCAAGCTGTTGACAATTTCTATGGCGTCCAGGGTCGGTTTTGTCATCCGAAACCCATACTGGCTTAAAGCGGGCGGACTCGCACGCTCTATTGCTGCTACAGCCTCGAAATTATCACCTTTTCGAATAACTTCCCTATCGTGCTTAGCAGACAGGTGGGTTGTTATGAGGAGGGTTCTCAAGCTGGCTTGCCAGGCTGCGGGTGGAGTAGCAGCCTGTGGCGCTTTCATCTTGTGGGGAGGTTACCATCGGATAGCCATTCTTTGAAGAGGTCAACGATAGCCTTCAAGTACAGAGAGAGCAGCATCTTAGTTTCCCTGATTGGGATTAAGTCGGGGCCTGGTGTCTTCTTGTTTTGCAGATTCCTCGCCGTCCAGAGGATCTCCTGCTCCACGACTGGTTAAATCTCGCCGTTGTCGATGTCACAAAGGGGCTGAGCTGTTGTCCTTCTGGGAAGAGTTACGATGTCTCCTCGGACCTCCGAGTCCGATGACGATGTATTTCTAAGGCTCACTCGCTTCACAACTTTTTTGCTATACTTTGACACATAGCTTTCTTTCTTGCATGCTTCTATCGCCCTTTTAAGGGCTTTCCTTGCGGATAGATACGTCTGGCTGCAGGTCAACAGGTTTAGAGAATCCCTGGATTGCCTTCTGGCTTGGAGACAAGCGGAGCGTAGAATCGCGTTGCTCTCGCTCCACCAGAAGACGAGAGCGTGGTGCGTGCGGAATGTCATCCGCTTCTGCATGCTTAAATTGCACGCTTGCTGCACGGCAGTTGCTGGCTTCTTCGCAGCATTGTTGGCGCCGTGAGATCCATCATTTTAATGCACTTGTTCAACTTTTCAGGGCCAGAATCTCACTCGCACTGACAATTGGAGAGGTGTGTGCTCCGTGGTTATATGCCTGACCCTGGCTGCGCGCTTACGCGTGGAGAAGTATATACATGGCCTGGGTTCCTGCCCTTCCTTATGATACGGTGTCGACTTGTGTGCTTCGGCATGTCCTTTCTTACGCTTCCTCGGAATATGCGCAATCCTCGCCTTCCCGCCTGCAGTTTGCGCGGTTGTTACCTTGGCTGGCGGTTGTTGCTCAAATCTGGAACGGCGGGTTAGTGTGTATCTTAATGTGTGTGGTTTAGTGTGAGTATTTAAGTACTGAGTTCTGTGTAACGTCTACTTCGCAGTTATGATAATTGTTTAGTGTCGCTCTCTTCCCTAGATAGGGTTTTGTGTCCCCGATGTACATATACGAGTTTTGTTTTTCGTGTTTTTGGGTCCTAAACGGTCATTATGACCGGTCATTATGGAAACTGGTCCGCTGCTTTTGATAAAGAATGCGTATTGCTCAATATCAAGTCTACAATCAATGACTTCCACTGCCTGCCTCCTCAATATGTGTCGTGGCTTTTTTCCTGATATTGTTCAGTATTTGGTGCGCCGACTCTTGATAATACTCTTTCTCTAAAGACTCTGGTCCGTGGCAAAGGTCCCACAAAGTCCACACAGATTGTCTCACAGGGCGCTTCCACGACTTTTGTCAGCATTTTTCCGACAGCCATCTGTTGCGATACTTCACATCGCTGGCAACATTCGCGTTCTCTGACGAATTTTTTTACGTCCTTCCGTAGTCGTGGCCTTGATCCTTTTTGAAAATCCATCAATGGCCCACTTCCGCCGTGGCATGGCTTTCCGCCTGTACCTGTTAGATCTCGTGCTTCAATATGCACAGTTTCTGTGGTTGCGGGTCCTCCTGTCTCCGCCTAAATCGTACAATCGGCCTTCTATCATCCGGAACTCCTCGTTCAGGTTTTTTCCCACTTCCGTATACTTATGTTTCAACCAATCCTCCGTCTTCCTCATGTCCTTTAGCTCGACCCTTGGTGCTCTTGATAGTGCATCTGCCACTCCGTTCAGCTTCCCTTTACGGTATTATACCTCGAATTGAATTGGTTGGAGTCCCAGAGCCCATCTGGCCACTCTTTCTGACGGACTCTCGATCGAGTTCAAGCACCGCCATATGGTCGGTAACCACTATAAATTGGTAGCCTTCGAAATACATCTTGTTTTTATTTATACCCCAATAAATAGCCAAATATTTTTTTCCGTTGTGCATTAGTTTAGTTCTACTTCGCTTAGTCTTCGGTTGGCGTACGAGATCTCGTGTTCGCTTTTCGTGTTCATCTTCATCCTGGGTCACCCTACGTCTATCCCAAGTCTCCTTCAAGCTATCGAATGACTGTTGGTGCCTTTCCTCCCATTCGAACTTTTTCCCTTTCTTTATGAGATCCTGCAGTTGGCTAGCCTTTTCTGTGAACCTGGGTATGAACCGGCGTTACCATGTTGGACTCCCTTTGCTGTTCTCCGGATCAGTCCTGATGCCACGATCGCTTACCACACGTTGATATATTTATTTTTATTTATTTAGAAAATAACAAATTTCTGCCGTTATAAGTAATATTCTTACTTCTGACCTGGTAAGGAGTGTTTTTTAATGATATGCTCTAGCTCACATCAGATGGGCAGAGGCCCAGCCCTAGAGATAATTCATAGGACGTACATAAAATGCGGAAAGGGTCGTGCATCTCAAAAACCGATTTACACACATTTAGTGCAATCCGTCGAACATAACGCGGCGGTCTTGCAGGGACCGAGAAACTCTACTGACTTAACAGATGAAGAAATGTGTCCATTAATGAGTTTGTGAATGAACATCACTCCGTGGCAGGTACGACGATCCTTCAGCGAGGGCAGGCACAGAAGACACAGCCTGACGTTATAAGACGGAAGGTGACAATGTGATTCCCAGTTAATTCCCCGTAGAGCAAGCAAAAAGAATTGTTTCTGAACTGATTTAATAAGGTCTTGAAACTTCGCATATTGAGGTGACCATACGCGACCATACGCACAAAAGATATTCCAGAATTGTGTGAACAAGAGAGACATAATGGAGTTCAGTGGTATAGGGATCATCAAATTCCTTCGACCAGCGCTTAACGAAGGCAAAAACCCGTTTGGTATGACCAACAATTATGCCAATATGCTCGGTTAAGTTTATGCTTAAACAGAACTTCAAGGTCAGTATATATATATAAATATATATCAAGAACACTTGTCCCAATAGAATAATTTGCCAAAAAAAAACAATTAAATCGAAAAAATTAAATAAATTTATATTAAGAGTTGTTGAGGAATAGCAAATTGTTGTTGCACTAGGACAACATATTGTTCAAGTCAGTTTGCAAAAGCGTATGACAGTCTGAATTCGTCAGTGGCAAGCATAGTTTAACGTTATCAACGTACATCAGCATATGGGAATGAAGAATCACTTCAGGCAAGTCGTTAATAAAAATACCAAACAGAAGTGGGCCAAGGTGACTCCCTTGCGGAACACGATTCGAAAATGAACCCTTAAAAGCAACTTTTTGAATTCGGATCGCTAAATAAGTAGCTTTTCAATTAACCAATAAAACAGGAAAGCCCAAAAGTGTAAGTTGTTTTAACAGTAGCAGTTGATTTACAAAATAAAAGGGTTTGCTGAAGTCTGTAAAAGTAACATCAGCTTGTGTGTTGAATTTAAACGCGTTTCTTATCACAGCACAAAACTCAAGATGGTTTATGGAAGTAGACCTGTGCTTCAGAAAGCCATGCTGCAAGGGCGACATTAATAAGCTAATTTGGTATTGAAGCTGAGCAGTAACTAATAGTTCGAATAATTTGGGAGTCGCACTAAGATTTGCAATCCCTCTGTAGTTGTTCATGCTTCCCTTTTTGTGAAGGGGAATTTTAAAGGATTCCTTTTAACATTCAGTCAAAAATGAAAACTGAAGGGATAACTGATACAGCTTGGACAGTGGTCTACAAAGCGCACTAGCACAATTTTTCAGAACACAGCAGGGCACCAGATCTGGATTGGAAGAAAAGGAAGGTTTGAGTTGTTTGAGGTTTTGAAGAACATCATCATCACTGATCGTGGGCATGAAGATGCATTTGGAGTGCGGAAGAGAATATGGGTACGATGAGGTAGTATCGAAACTAATAGATGAGTACGATGATTGGAAAAATTTAGCGAATAAGTTCGCGATCTCAGGCTCGTTAGAAGCGGACTCAGTGTTGAGATGAAGACAGAATGGAAGACTTAATATTTTCGCTTAGAATTCGCTTAGAATTGACAAACGCGTAAAATTGCTTAGGGTTCGCCTAAAACTCGTTTCTATACTGAACTTAGAATTATGTGTCAAAAAATATCACCGTGTTGCTAAATATCTAGCACAATCGACTTGCAATCCGGTTCTTCAGAAGTTTTTAAAAAGTCTAGACTTTACATTTTTCAAGTGCGAGACGTCAGAAGGTGAAAACGATGGAACATACAAGTTACAACCAGAGTATATTATGTCATAACAAGAAAGGAAGCTAACTTCGGCAAGCCGAAGTTTGTATAACCTTGCAGATTCCAATTGTAACAATTGAAATCTATCCCAATATAATATAATATGAATTACATTCGTATTCATCTTATTTTTAGTTTTACATTTTTTTAAAATTTTTTACATGTATAGTAAAATATATTTTTTCTCCACATTACCGATCGTTTGTATGGCAGCTATATGATAAAGTCGTCCGATTCTTATGAAATTTACAACAAAATTCTGAAAAATATGAAATACTAGTATCTAAAAGTAGATGAAATTATGTTGAAAACTGACAAAGTTATAATTTTCTTCTAAAACTTTCCCGGCCTTCCTATGGCAGCTATATGATATAGTAGTCAGATTTTTATAAAATAAAATCCAAAAATCCAATGTATAAGGCTTATAACCGAGAGTTGATTAATTTCAGTGAAGCTATAATTTTTTTTCAACAACTTTACGGATCGTTTATATGGCAGCTATATGATATAGTCGTCCGATCTGGCCCGTTCCGACTTATGTACTAGTGAGAGTATATAGAAGACTTTCTGCAAAGTTCCATTCAGATAGCTTCAAAACTGAAGGACTAGTTTGCGTAGAAACGGACAGACAGACAGACGGACATGGCTAGATCGACTCGGCTGTTGATGCTTATCAAGAATATATATACTTTATGGGGTCGAAGATGACTGCTTCACTGCGTTGCAAACTTCTGACTGAAATAATAATACCCTGCAAGGGTATAAACATGACGATAGGTAGTCTACATTTTGGGTAATAGATGAATAGATGAATAAGCGTTTTCTTGCTAAGTAAGACCAGATTTTTTGGTATATTTTACCCCTAAGCTGCTTTGCTTTATGCCGTTGCATTTCCGCAGACGCCGCGTGACGCAGCCGATAAAAGTTGATTTTGATCCAAAAAATATACACAAAAGTGGTATTTCATCGGCTTCAGATAAAGACTACTTTAGCCAAAAAAAGTGAAAAAATGGACACCTGGCAGGTAGCGATTTACCTGTGCAAGCCTAAACCCAAGTGCCGTTTTTTTCAGCTTAGTGCACAGGCAATGAATGTATCTATCATTTAAAGAAAAAAACATGACGATAGGTAGTCTAGATTTTGGGTAATGCTACCTGAAAGTCGACCAATTTTCAATTTGTTTTCTTATGATGCAAAAATGGAAATATTTTTAAACTTTGAATTCCCATATCTTCTACAAAAAAATCCTTAAATTGTTTGTATTATAGATTCGTAATCTTTGGGAAATTCTCTGTCGACTAAATATGGCTAAAATCGTTTTTGCGACATTGAGTTTTTTTTTTTATTTTTGCAACGGCTTTAGTTCTAGAGGCGCTACTGTGCGTCAGGGGAACCACTGCAGAAGGAATTACCGCCAGAGGAGCCACAGGATGAGCATCGGAAGCCGAAGACACGACGTTTGAGGCAGCAGCATGCGATGTGGATGCCTGGTCGATGTTTATAAGCTGCTGAACCGAGGGAAAGTCGAAATTAACCGGACCAGAATTGGGGGCTGATGCTGCTTCTTTAACAGAGCCGTCGTCCACAGCCATGGCGTTACCAGCAAATTTGTTCCGAGTGGTGAACTGCATAAGAGAAGTGCTCGCTGGGTCGGAAAATATTTCTCCTTGGTGTGTTTACCGAGTTACTTAGCCGTTGTAGTGATTTAAAGTGATGTTCCGCCTTCTGAAAACGGTTTGACAGTTCCTTGAAACCGGCCGCCAGCGACTGAAACTCTAGGGGAGTTTGCCTTATGATTTAATATAATAATATTGGATTTAATATGAAGGCAGCTCGGGCATGTCCAGCCCAATCCTTTATGTTCCCGTATGCGATCAGCAATACGCCCGCCGTAAAAAAATATTTGAATTCCGCGGCGAAGAAAACGGTCAAAACGGAAAGCAAAGTGTGCAAAACAAGGGGGGTTGCACTCCGGGAATGCAGGCAGAAGTTTGAAGCTATCTAAATGAAGCTTTGCATAAAGTCTTCTATATACTCTCACTCGTGCATAAGTCGTAACGGGCCAGATCGGACAACTACATCAGCTGCCATACAAACGATTTGTTGTGGAAAAATTAAAACTTCACTGTTTTTAAAATATCTTAATCAACTCTCGATTATAAGCAATATGTAGTATTCTAGGTTTTCGGATATAATTTTATAAAAATCTGACTTCTATATCATATAGCTGCCATAGGAACGGTCGGGAAATTTTAAGAAAAAAAAAATACAACTTTGTCAGTTTTCAACACAACTTCTTCTAATTTTAGTTGCAAGAATTATTATATATATATTATTTCAGAATTTTGCTTAAAATTTCATGAAAATCGGACGACTATATCATATAGCTGGCATAGAAATGATCGGTAAATGTGGATGTAAATTACATTTGACTTTACATGTAAAAACATGTAAAACTGTAAAAATTAAATTGAAAAATTGCTCTTGCTCTTGTTGTTGTTGTGTCATAAAATAAAACAAATTTTTTTCTTTACTAGTGTTGGTGTTTTCATTTGAATCTATTGAAATTTGCTCCGTCGTAAGTAGCGTTTGGGCGCCCCTGGCGTATAGCATGCAGTGCTCTCGCATACCCATATACGCGGAGTATATCTGTGTAAAATGCAAACCCACAAAGAAGTTTTCACTTCAAAAAGAGCTTTTATCTAAGCGTTCAGAAGTTATAAGTTTGTGTGATTGTTCAGTGTGTGCAGATCACTTGTGTCAACAACAACACCGACGCGATCCAGAGATAAGCAGGAAATGCGATGCACAAGAAGAGAAAGGCAAAGCGAGTTGATAAAAATGTAAAACCGAATTTGTTTTACACGATATATGTCACTGTATTTATTTAAAATGATCCAGATATTTTTGGATGGTAAAGATCATATAAACACTTCGCTATGAAAACTTGATATGAAGAGAGAGCGATGTAAAGCGCGTCTAACTCAGGAGCTTGAGAAAGCGTAATCTTAAGTACCTCAGCTGCTTCTAAAAAAAATTACACTTCCGTAGCTTTCCCAGTTGTTTTCTCTTGATTTGGGCCATTAACTACGATATCGTCCAGGTACGCGAACGCAAACGGTTCCATTTCCAGGCCTATTATTGTATCCAATGCTCTTTGGAACGTTGCCGGTGATGTTGTCACACCAAATGACATAACTTTTTACTGGAACAATCATCGTCCTATGCACCACTGTGCACTTTCCCTATCCATTGGGAATGAATTTAGCTTCCCTTAATTTATCCAAGATGAAGTTCATCCTCGGTTCCGGATACGCATCCTTTTCCGTCTTATCATTCAACAGCCGATAATTTATATTTTCTCCATTCGTTGTTTTTGTTTTTTTACCAGTACCACTGGAGCGCTATACGGGCTACGTGACGGCTCTATCAGTCCCAAAGCTAAAAACTCGTCCATTTGTTGATTTATGATTGCCTGTTGTTTTGAGTTTCTTGGGCAATACCGCTGTTTAATTGGTCTATCATCTTTTAGGTAGATCTTATGGGTCTTGATGTCACTAACTTTCTACATCCCATCCAATACTTCCTTTAGATTGGACTTCCTCTTCTGAAGGTTCCTCCTCTTCGCCACCGGTCCTCCTGTCTGATAGGTCCTACTTGCTTCCATAGTCTTTTGCTGCTGTTATCTCCAATTCCAACTGCGCGCACTGTAGGAAGCTGTGTGCTCCAGCTAGGAAGTCTATTCCTAACAGGATTCAGTATTAGGAACATTATCTCGAACGATCTTCCACTAACCGAATAACTGCTGTGAATCTCCCCATGGTCCTCTGCCTTGACCCGTTGGCAGATGGTGTTTCAGACCGGGTTCCGTTCCTCGTTCCATATCGCGCTTCGCGACTCCTGTCACCAACGATTATCTGGGCTCATATTAGGTATCAATCGCACGTCAGTTGTTTTCCTAATGCTGGCTCTAATCTCGCCGCCTGCCAGCTTTATCTGCTCAGGCCTCCCGCATTTCCCGGCCCTGACCTGCAACATTTCCTTCTTACGCCGCTTTTTCCGCAGACTCAGCAGAATAACCTTGGCGGGTTACTGCAGCTGCGGGCTGCGTGACCCGTTCTGCCATATATCAGGCAGAAAT